>VXAB01014109.1:28992-41803 GCA_013399175.1 Odontophorus gujanensis | reverse complement strand
GGACTCTTAATGAGATGGCCATCAGAATATATATATATATATATATTTAATAAAGAGAGAAGTTTCTATCTATGTATGTATCTGTCTGTCTATCCACCTATGTATCTATCTATTCATCTATCTATCAATATATCAACCACATATCAACATATTGATAAACATTCTTTGGAACCAGTGGCAGAAATGCATGCATGAAAGAGCCTGAATATGAAACTTGGTCCATTTATGTCTGGTCTTGAGTTTGTTTGCTTGTTAGGTGTTTTGTTTCTATGGAGTAACTCTTCCCTTCTGTGTTTGTACATAGGGAATATGGCAGAAAACAGGTTCATTCTCATTTTAAAAAGAAGGAAATAGGGGTCCAATGCAATAAAATATTTTTCCTGCAACTCAATAATAAAACAGATGAAGAAGATGGGTGTTGCTTATTTACTGAAACATTTTCCTGCCCTACACATCTTCAAAGAATACATTTATAATGTTTTGAAAATTTAAGTCCTATGTTTATGGAATGAGTAGGAGAGTAGAGGTTAAATGCCAAGGGATCTCCTTAAGTCCATGGAGACATTTAATGGCATCATACTACCTTCTAGGCACATGTTCCAGCTACAGAAATGTGTGAAATTAGCAACACCGCTTTCTTTCTTCTCTTTTTTTTTTTCCCTTTGGACCCCTTCCAAATTCACCTCTGCCTTCTCTCTCTGGATGCAAACCAAAGACAGTAGATGCTACAGTGTGTATCCTCAGGAGCACCTCTGCAGATTAAATGCCTGCAGCTATTGTGAATCCAAAGCCTCTGCTGAAAAACCCTTTCTGTGACAGAGGAAAATTAAAAATCTAAATTCAGAATGGAGCCAAATTACCTACTCTTGCTACGGGAAGTTTGACATATCATTACAAACTGGTTTACTTGTCCGTGTCCAATTTAATGTGCCTAGCTTTTATTATGAAAAAAAAAAAAGAAAAAAGAAGTAAAAAAAGAGGAAAAATAAAACAACAGCAAAAAGAAGACAAGCAAATCAAAACAGAAAAGTGAGTAACTTTTTTGTCTTTTTTTTTAATTTATCTTTGTAGCAGGTGTGAAGTGGACAATGCAACACAAATTGTTGGGGCTTCCACTAAGGGAGAGGCAGGAAGGGACTGTGAGATTCAGAGCTACATATTCAAGCAGAAAAGGGGACTGAGGCACTGCCCAGCATTTCCCCTGGAGTGGCCTCTGGCAGCTGTTTCAGAGGAGCACACAAGAAATTCTGTAGAAGGCAGATATGGAGTAACAGGCCTACAGGGAAATTTTTTTCCTCAGCTTGGTTAATTAGAGGGTAGTTCAAGCCCTGACACATAAAGGTTTATATCCTGAAGTGATGAGAAAGAGCTACTGGGTCTCTGGGTTGGGACAAGGCTTCCCAGACAAGCAATTTCTGTGAAAGTCTGTTCGCTGTCAGAGTGAATGCTTCTCCTCAGATTTAGGTTTGTCCAGGTACTCCAGACCATTCACATTTCTCCAAAGCAATCTGGCATAACGGCAACACAGGTCTTGGTTCTGAGTGTCCCAGAATGAGAATACAGAAGGGTCTGTCTTGCTGCAGCTCTCTGACTAGTCACTCTGAAATGCAGAAAATAGTATGTGACTGGAACAATGTGTCACCCAAGAGCTGCTTGTTCCCATTCCAGAGGATGCTGGTTGGTGGCTGTTTTTCCTAATGGTAAAGCATGCACCTCTCCGTGCTTCAGGACATTTTCTTACAGTCTGGAAATAGGTATCACAGGGTTATCTTACTCTTATTCACCTTTTCTTTCTAACCAGAAGCTTGTCCCCTCAAAACACTGGTGCCACATTCCCTTTGTACCTTCACAGGTATGCCATCCACAATGCATGGATAACAGAATGAAGGATGAATTACCTATGAAATGCTTTACATCACCAGTGACTGGCCATGGCAAATTTGGCTAAAAACTTGTCATAAACTTTGTCTATGAGAACCAAAGACAAACTGCCCCTTCTCAGAACACATCATACTGTTAAGAATGAGCTTTGTATTGCATTTCCATTAGTTGTTATAGAAAGTTTTAAAAGACCAAAAGCTAACAATTCCTTGTGTTTTAATTTCAAATTATATTTCTTTCAAAAATTGTATTTTTTTTTTTCAGAGAAGGAAAGGGGACAGCTGCAGTTTGGAGTAGAAAAAGCAATTGTTGCAGACCTGCAATGTGTTTAATGGAAGAGGACATCTGGTTTCCATCTAATGCTAATTTAAAGTATTCAGTACATTGGCAGGTGAAACCTGGAATGGAAACGGGTGGTGAGGGGTGTGGGAAGCAAAGAAGAGAAAGAGGGGAGTTACAGAAAGGCCAACTCATGATAACAGGGAAATGAAAGCTTTTTAGGAAGAAAATATATATATATATATATGTGTTATTTCATTGCTTCATCACAAAAGATTTTGCAAAGCGATTTGTAACTGACTCTTTGGGGAGCTTGGTACAAGGCTATATTTATACATGCTTAAAGCAATTCCAAGATTTATCAATGTAAAATAAATGTGAAACTTTAAAAGAATGTATTTTCTCGACTTCATAAAAGAAGGCCAAAGAAAACAAAAGAACAAACAGAGCAGGCAAATAACCTTCCTTCTCCAGAAAATAACCCTAGAAACACCTAGCAGAACATAAAAAATCATCAAACGCTTTTGAACTAAAAGCCATCTTTTTCTTGGGAAAACGTGTATAGACAAAACTACACAAGCTGCCAAACTGATAAATACAATTGACCTGCTGTGATGTTAACTTAGAGTTCATTGATTTCATTTCTGATGTGCCACAGGAACATTCATTTGTACTGAGTGCTAGCTAAGACCTTTTCATTAGTGCTGCAGCAGCGGTTTTGTATATTTGGTCAATGCAGATGGGTATGGACTGGCTTGGTCTCTTCTGCCCTTGCTTCTGTCTGGCCAGATGTGAGCTCATGGCAATAGGCTGTTCCTGTGGAAGGCCAGGCATGTTAGCCCAGGTGCAGTGCTGGAATAGAGCTGGGGTCAAGCTTTGTGTTATGACTGGATATTGAAAAAAGAAATAGGTAATTGGAGTTAAACCTGGTTATTTACTCAAAACAGGCTCTCATAAAACCATTTTCAAGATTGCATCTGAGCATCCTCCAGTAATGAATTATTCAGTTCAGTCGATGGCTTACTCTCTCCTGCATGATTAGGAAATGGGGATTTGGGCCACAAAATTGAGAGTGATCCATTGGGTATCTCTAATTTTGACAATACCAACCCTACTGGGACTTTTCTTCATTTAAAAACTGGGAGATAAAAGGATTGAGGCAGATGCTGCTGTAGCTGAAAAGAGTGTCTCATTCCACACAGTTCATGGAGACACTGAGTCCAAACTTCGTACACTCCTGTGCTGGCAGTGAAATGTAGGAATGGTCTCAGTACCTTTTTTTTTTCTTTTTTTTTTTTTTTCCCCAGATAAAATTTCTATCTAGAAAATGAATAATTTGAATTTAGGTTTCCCTTTAAAGTTTCATGGGGTGCATATTTGATCCCCATCCTTTCTCTAATTTTGCTAGTGAGGAGCCTGTCTGTACGATGCAGCTCACAACTGCCTGGGAGATCTGTGACAAGTAAATTTCATTCTCTCAGTGGAGCTGGTGTTCTTAGAGCTGCAGGAGCAGTCATCATGAAGGGGAAAGCTGTGAACGCCAATAAATTATTGAAGAAAGCAGGAGAAATATTTCCTTCTGTTGACACACTGGCATTCACCTTTGGGAATGTAATCATGGGAAAGGTAGGTAATCTTTTGTCATAGGGATCTTTTGCTCAGAGAATTCGGTCTTTCAAATACCTTAGGAGAGAGCCTGCAAGCTCTCAACATGGAAGGGGTATTCAAGTTATAGGATGTCTTCAGGCAGACGAGTTTCTCAGAAATGACAGTGAAACTGAATCAAGTCTGCCACACATAAAAATTACTCAGTGATAATAAGGGAGCTGAGTGGGATAGGGAGCAAACCCCTCCAGCTACCTGACACCCCAGGACAGGTTCCAATCAGGAGAGGAATTGTTTCCTATGAATAAAACAAGATGGTAGTAGTACAAGACAGAGCATAAACATGGCAAAATTTAGAGCTCAGAAGGGAGTAGAAGATGGAAGCCAACATCCTAGAGTAAGACAGAGGAAATAGCAAGGACATGTCTACAAGAACAACATTTCCTTTTGGGTAGTGATCTGAGGGAAGGACTGGGGCAGTTCTTGAGAGCTGGGATGATGGAGGAGTGGTTTCTTCTATCCTGAAAATTTGACTCTACCTCCTTATTCACTGAAACAAAGGAAGATACCCAGGCTTGCAAACATAGATTTGTCTGTCTGAATTTCAAATTTTGCTTGGAAACCCATCAAATTAGCACTGATGTTTTATTCCAGCCTTAGAAACTGCAGGGAAAAATACCCAGGAGCTCGTTGGATTTAACTCCACAGAATCATCTCCAGTTTTGTTTAGACGAGATGAGTGAATAACCCCCCTCCTCAGCATCATATTTGGCTCAAATCACCAATATACTGGTTTACAAAAATCTAAAACTGCCCCTCCGGCAAATTAAGGGATTACGTCAATCACTCAAGTCCATTCTACCTGACAACAGCACGCAGCAACAGGGCAAAAGGTTTGATGCTCTGCTGGAATGCGATAAGGAGAAAATGCCAAATGACACATAGGCAAAATTATTACCAGCGAGATGAAGACAAACTGGAGGGAGTTCAGAGAAGTGCAACAAAAATGATTAGAGAGCTGGAGGGGTTGATTTAGAAGGAAAGTTTACAAGAACAACTGGCAATATGCACAGCAGGGCTGTGCAACATCTGAGGGGGGAGAGAGAGCCAGTTGCAAACATCTGAACAGTGCAAACACCCAGGGAGGAACATTATTACCCAAGGGGGAAATAACTAAGATAATGGGTTGAAATTAGGAAAAAGAGATAAACATCAAAATAACTTCTCGGTAGAAAGACTGTGGAATAACGTATGATGGGAAGACATGGAAGTCCAAGCCAAGCAGGCTATAAATTCCTTCACACAGCCCCTGCAGATACAAAAGCTAACCACAAATAACTTTGGAAACATTTTCTAAGCAACAAATATCAGAAATTGCACAAGAAACCAGGTGTGAGAAGGTGCTTAGAAGTGATGATTTCCAGATAACTCAGTGCCTGTTTTCTCAGTGTTTGAATGCACAATGGGAAGGAGTTTGAAAAGGCTCTTGCTTTCTGTTTCCTGGGTGAAATGATTGCACTGGAAACCTCCAAAAGTGCAGTTGTGGCAATCAGGATCCTGCCCACTCATCGATGAATAGTTTTCCAGTAGAGATAGTTGGTTTAAATCTCCCTCAGGTTTGGAGTGACTGGAAATCAACACCACATAATGGCTGTTTGGTAGTAGATGTGACATGAGTTAATGCACTCACTTGAATTTCTAGTGGATATTGGACATGTGCTCACATTACAAATGCTTTGAACAGCATGATCAGCATTAAATTAACATCTACGCTGACAATCTTGCCAAAGAAATCCAGAAGGGGATGGACATTAGTAATGAACTGCACGTTCACCTTTTGAGGGAAGTCATTAGCAAGGTAAACTTTACCTCATGGGCTCTGAGCCTCATCTCCTCTACTGTATTTCCTAACTCCTGGATGGGATGTCAATTTGCAAAGGAGATTATTTAGCATATTTCCTCAGCATACGAGAAACTGCTACCATTAAAGAAAATCTACATTGCAGAATGGTTGTTTATTAGACATCATTATTAATTAATAACTATTTTCAGCTGCTTCTTGACAAGGAAAGTGCATGGTACACATGATCTAATTCGTCTGGTTTTATAGAAGGCAGTAATAGCTGCAATGAGTACAGAAGTAGCACGGGACTCTCTTGCAGAGTGGTATTTCAAGGTCTGGCTAAGCAAAGCCACTTAGGCCATTTCTAGTTTATTGTTGTTACACTTTGGTATGGCTTTCTAGTAATTTATAGGGGTGTTTGTTGAGTTCATGAGCTCTTGAGACCTGCATCCAATAAAATAGTGATGTACTTTCTCTTGACTGAAGGCAGAAGCATATATCATTGCATGCAGTGGGTCTGATATCATTTTATGCTGGATGGGGAAAAAGGCTGTGAGGCTCTGTAGCTTAGCAAAATAAAGGAAAAGTAAAGAAAAACGTCAATAAAGGACATTGCTTTGTGAAGGGTGCTATTTTCTTTCCAGATTCTTTAGCTTGTTACGTGAAGTTAGCAAGCAAGGAATTTGGTGGGTTAATCCTACCCTTTACTAGAAGATCCCATATTATTTAATGATCTCTTTCTGAACTTGATATAAAGCCACATAAGTTAATGAGCAGCTATTAGACAAATCATTATTTATATACTTATATGTATTCCCATTAATTTTCATCTGTATTTTAACTTTACCACGACATAGGGTGCTAATCCTTTATGCTCTTGCAGTGTTAAAACAATATCTTTTTCCATTCAGTTAACATTTTTAAAAGTTGCCTCGTCCTCTACCATTAGCATCTTTCCCTCTACCAAACAATAAGTGATATGGATCAGTCTTTGTCAATTAGCTGTACAGAAGAGGAAAAATCACTAAAGCAGCAAGGCTTATTCTTAAAGTAACTTTTCTCTTTCCACCTACGTGTCTATGTTTAGACTAGTGTAAACATAAAATGGTCAGGTAGCACATAGAACAATTCCCTCATGTAGAAAAATAAAAACAAAAAACCTACAAAATAACAGATTTTGTTCCTAGAGCAACTATGCACCTTTGCATAAAACAAAAACAGAAAAATCTCAGTCATGGGTAAGACAAAGGTAGCACTGCTTTTAATGGTTTTCTCAGAAGTCTAACCTCACTGGTACATCAAGAGAAAGGACCCTGGAGCCTCTCTGATGTGATATCACCTTGTAGAGCAGGCCAAAACAGTAATTTAAAGACAGTCTTCAGACATAGATGCTACTGGATCCCAACTAGCAATGACTCAGTGAGTGACACCCACAGCCATCCACCACAGCAGAAGGGTTGGAAGTGACCTAGCAAAGAACCATGTGAAGTAGCAGGTGATGTCAGTGGAACGTCTGCTTAAATCAAGTATTTCTGTTGGGCAAATATTTCCATCAAATTCCCGCTGCTGGGGGTCTGAGTGACATGGAGGCATCGCACTTTCACACCAGCTCAGACTTCTCCATGACATGAGCAGAGGGTGACAGCAGTCAGGTCACAGAGTGTTCTCAGCCTGCCTGGCTTCACTGCTCACAGTAAGGAGGGAGGATGAACAAAAGATTTCTTGTTGTTTTTTTTAAATTATTTATTTGTTTGTTTGATTGTTGTTAAATTCAGCTTGGGATTTCTCTGTGACTGATCCCAGTGAGAAGTGTTAGCATATAAATTATTTAACATAAACTCTGGTAAGTTTTCTGAGTGTGGAGATTTCTTCAGCTGACAGTTTATATTCCTCTGTGTTAGATACATTTTCTGATCCTAGTTTGTACCCTGTGTTGGTCCAAAAAAGGCAGGTTCAGCATAAAAGCATGAAGACCTTAAGAGTAAAGGGCTCCGGTGTAGAGAAATAGGCTAGGATTTAAAGCTCATAATTTCTATTGTTAAACCAGTTTTAAGAAGGAAATATATCGTAATTCAAAGTAAGGTCTCCTTCGATCTGTCTCCTTCTCCCCGCTTTCTTGTTACTCACATTTTTTTTTATTTTTTTTTTTCAGAGAAGGAATAAAATCCATGTTATTACTCAGATATAAAGCCTTAAAGGGAACACGGGTTGTTACAGAAACTCCAGCTGCATTTAGTATTTCCCTCTGAAAACAGGGAGCCCTTCTAATACCGACTGCATACACACCTAAGGATAAATAAACAATACCTAAAAGAAATTATAAGCTAAATGGATGAAAGATGAAAAAAAGGAAGCTGTTGCTGAGATGGGGAACTGAGGCGCAACAAGGTTAAGTGGCTTTCTGGAGGTCGCTTGGAAGTCTAACATCAAGCTGGGAAGGAACCCAAACTCTTCTGAGTCATCATCCTCTGACAAGCCCATCCTTCTTCTTTACCTACTAAATGGAACAATCCTGCATTGGTTGTGGTATAATGGTCTACATGACCGGGTAGGTCTTTTCCATTTCCAATGTCTATGATGAGAGTAATTCTGCTTAATGGGGATGCAGTCAGCTGGTGCCAATGGTTAAGTGTTGCTTAACCAGGTGTTAAATAGGTATGAAATTCCAAGCTCTGGGCTTTGAAGGCAGAAGTTGCCAAATGAAAATGAAAATAAAATAAAATAAATAGCAAAAGTAGAAAGAGAGAGAGAGAGAAAAGAAGGAGGAAATGCCCTAGAGTAGCAGATCCACGTGCTTATGCACATTCAGCCTGGTGTTTTTCTTCAATTCCCGTATTTCCAAGAGAGTTTAAATAGCATATTTACTTAATAAGGTTTACAGACTACACAGTACGCATCTCAATTTAAGTAGAATCATCTCTGTTTTCCTTCTTTTTTTCTTTTTTTTAAATATACATATTCATAATATACATGATAGATTGCTTTTTATCATCTGTCATTTTCTCTTGGAATGCCAACTTTAACTCCCTATTGAAACTCACCATTTTGGTGAAGTCTCTGCTTTTCTTTTGACATATTTATTTAATGCCTAATAAGAAGGTTGTCAACTGTATGCAGGCATTGAGAAAGTAAAAAGCTTCACTTATTTGCTTTAAGTTGTTGTTATTAATGCTCTGTCTTAGAAGCTTATGGAAAGGAAAAGGAAAATGTATGTTTATACAAGTTGCTTTACAATAGATGCATGTTTGTATGGTGCATATCCTCATTCATGATCTATATCCAAGAGAGATACTCGTTCTCACTGATTTTTCTTTTTATTTTGGGAATCTCACAAGTTCCTGTTCTTTGTCCTGAGGAGCTTGAGACTTGACCATTTCTCACACTTCTTCTCTTCAGTGCCCTAAAGTTTGACACATCTGAAAGCTATAAATTATTTCACAACCATCAGTGTTTCTTTCCAGGTTAAATTATTTAATGACATTGTCTTATTGAGAGGTTCAGAATAGCTGCTGACATTTATTGACAGGAAGTAACACATTCTTCCACTGGGATAAAACATATTTTTTATTGAAGAAAGAAGCAGTGCAGGATTGGGTTCCTGTCTTCTCCATGAACAGGAAGAAATGAATACATTGAGCCCTTTAAATGACATCATACCGAAGTGACATGTAGCACTGTCTTTCTCTTCTCTCCCTTTCTCCTTTTTCTTCTCTTCCTTTCTCTTTTTCTGTCTCCAAATCTTTTAACTCAGTCATCTGACCTCTTGCCTCATCCGGATTCAAGCCTGAATTCCAAATAAAGGTTGCCCCATGCGAAACAGAACATAAAAGGATCTTGTCTAAAGAATGAAACACTGAGCATTGATTACCATCATTTGTCTGTAGCTGCTACCCCAGAATTTGCAAAGCCCCCATATCTAGCCCAGCTCACACTGCAAGGACTTGGACAGAGCCAGACTGGACCCACAGCATGAGTTGTGCTGACAGCCTGATTTGTACCTTGCCTTCCCTGATCTCAGTCTGCAGGAATTTGCTAGCGTTGTGGGAGTGTGAGAAAAAGAAAAGAAAAAAACACTAAAACCTCAACAACCTAAAGTGAAATAAAGCATACATTTACAAGTGCATGTACATATACATGTGCATCTGTGTATTTATAGACACACACATAAATATGCACACAGAAAACAGCGTGCAATTGCAGCAACCCGAGCTCTTTTCTTCTCTCAAACCCATTCTAGTGTCACTGTGCACAATTCAGCACTTAACTGCAGTGCCATAGAAAACAGTGCAGGTCTTTCTCATAATGGCATTAGGAATTTGGATTTCTGAGGGCTTCTTCCTTAAAAGAAATGGGTGCATTCAGGCATTCACCACAAAATTCAGTGAGACAGATTCCCAGTGGATGCAAACCCACATACAGCAGCAGATCTTAGAGGTAACGCTGCACTCTGGGGCAGCTGAAGATCCTAATGAGCACAGGCTGCTTAGTGTGGTGAGTGAAACCTTTTTGGGTGGCTTGGATCCATGTGAAGTAGAGGGGAATGGGTGCTCTGTGCAGGACAGAGTAGAGAAGAGGAGATGTGTTGAGGGTGGTTCTGAAGGATTCATGGAGTGGGAATGTTAAGCCCTTCCCAGGTCAGGCATCACTTTGGAATGCCAGTCCTGATTTGGTTTACATTATTAGAAGAGGAAGGAGGAAAGCTGTATGCCCCTACTCTTGTCCTTTGTGGTTCTGTATCTGTTGCCCCAGGACACTTTAATTTTGTTGCCTTCTGTCCCAGTGGTTCATCTCTCCCCAGATGATTCAAATCCATATGAAGCTGGCAGTGTAGGCAACAGTAAACTCACAGTGGTTTAGCAGCAAGTATGCTGCTGCAAAACACCTCCTGCATAAGACCTTTGATATCACAAATCCCCTCCTTCCCCCTGCCAAAGCATGGGGAAAAAATACAGAGATGCATTATTGGCAGTTCTTTTGATTTAAGACACCATGAAAAAAACAGCGTGAAATGTTTCTGTACAATTTTTGTCCCTCTTCTTGGACCAGGAAACATTTTGGCTACTGAAAGAATCTTTCAAACAGGCACTTCAATGACATTTTTATTAAGCAGAAATGTTTTCCACTGCAAAAGCTAGTGGAAGAGACTGGGAAATAGTTCAATTTGAGCAGCTATGAGATTTTTTTATTTTTTTTTTTTTGTCTCCCAGTTTTCCTTTTTTTTTTTTTAATTGGAAAGGAAAAAAAAAAGAAAAAAGAAGAGCTTTCTGCTCTCTCAGCTTTTAGCTGATAGTTTCTATCTATCTGCAAAAAACAGGGGCTTGATGCTGTGCCCTGTTCATGTGAGAGTGCTCTTTCTGTTGATCTATTGCTAACCCATATACTCATAGCTATTGATATTCCCCCCCAAACTAAATAAATCTTAACCCTTGCATACATTCATGGAACAAATTAAGCATTTTGTCTGAAATACTCCTGGCCATGGAGTAGGAAGAAGAGGGGTTCTGGGGTGATTCTCAGCCCCACAAGAAGCCGAGCACCTCCATGTCCTTAGGAGAGTAGCCCTGACTGAGCAAGGATCCTGGAGTGCAGGATGTGTCTCCAGGAAGAAAACCAGAGAACTGCAAGAGCTGGAAAAAAGGATGCTAAAGCTGCTGTCTCATTCTCCAATGATTATGTCTGTTCTCTCTCTGATCTGAAAGGAAAACATCTATATTTCTGTAGGACAGCTTAATGCATCCATCCATGATCGGATAATGTCCGTTACAGCCTCCTTTGCTATTCTCAGAAGAGTACTCTAATGCCCTGGTTATACACAGGACACACACATCTGCAAGGAAAAATACTGTGTCCTTCGGTTTCATCTTGGATTTGTTCAGAAAGTAACTCCACGCTCTCAGTCTGCCTCACAGAAACACAAATGAGAAAAAGCAGCCGAGTCTGTGCCACCCTGACTTTTAGGTTAAAAATGACATTAATATGGCAAAGCTTCTCTCAGGACTTCATCATTTCCACTAGCGGAAACGAGACGAAGGCCCCAGTCACATATGTGCTCAGACATGCAGAAGCAAACGCCAAAATGAATTAACTGGAATAGCTCTATTAATTTATGCCTCGGCAGTAATGACCTTAAGACACAGAAGAATTATATATTAATTTGTTTCTAGTGTGTAACACTGCTAAGTTAACACATTTAGGAGAACACACTTTCCTTGCCTCCTGCTGCGGAGGGAAATGAGGCAGTGTCTGCTGGTGACAAATCGGGACAGTCTTCCACTAGATGGCAGCTGGTGCTTGCACAACCTCCAGGCATATTTTGGTGCAGCAAATCCTTTTTCAGTGCTAATCATCTCACAAGCTGGAAAATGGGCCATTTCTCCCCTCCCTCTCCCCCTCTTTGTTGCTCACTTATTGGGGAGGAATAGGAGAGGAAAGGCGGGGGGGCATCATTTGACCGGCACAGTTCTGTATCGCTCCTCCATCTGCTGCGGAGCTGGCCTGCTTTTCCTTTCTTTTTCTTTTTTTTCTTTTTTTTGTTTTTTTCCCTTTTTTCTTTTCTGTTTTTTCCCTTTTTCCCCCCCTTTTTTTTATTTGAACTGGCGATGTGTCGTGGGAGAGATAAGAACATGCGCATTTTGGTGGGTGGGTAAGGGCTGGGGGTCTGCGCTGCTGCTGCAGATGTTGTGGAGAAGTTTTCCCTGAGAGTTCTCTGGGGTAGGGAGGGCCACCTCCATGCGATACTCTGGTGTCTGCCTTCGGATTTGGGGTGGACACTGTGTGCCTGATCAGTTGATCTCACCTGGAGGAGGGCACACAGAAGGTGCTGTCCCCAGGCTTTGTCCCAGTTCTGAACAGAGAATGAGGGGGAAAAAAAACAGGAAAATTAGGGTTGATATAGATCACCACTTACTTTCCAACAGACTGATATGCAGCATTTTAAACACAAATTTCTCCTTTCTGTCTGGTTCTAAGTAAGAATCTCTTCTGCAGAAGCTCCCACTCAAGGGTATACCCATGTCCAATGGTATCTAGGCAGTCTTACAACTTGTCTCCATCCTGAGTGAAGGGAAACCAAGGCACAAGGCAGCATCCTGCTCAGACATCACATACAAGTGTCTTATGGTAGGAGAAGGGCTTAGCTCTGTTTTCCTGTTTTTTTTTTTTTTTTTCCACATGGGAAGGTCACCCCAGCTGGGGGGGGGGGGG
>VXAB01014109.1:1847-28876 GCA_013399175.1 Odontophorus gujanensis | reverse complement strand
AACATGGGAAGGTCATCCCAGCTGGTGGAGGGGGTGAGGCCTCTGGTATTGTAGCCTGGGAAGGAAAATACAGGAGAAGACCATGGAGAGCCCTCAAGGGAACAGCTCACCTTTAGAGGAGGAGTGTGAAGGTGTCACTGACCTGAAGATATTTTTCACTGTTCCATGGGATAGGAAAGGTTATTTTTTCCTCATCCTACAAGCAGGTTGCAATCAGCAGGTTTTTCTATGGGCTGTTTTCAGCTCCAGGCTCCGCTTCCCCTGCCTTGCTGAAGTTTTTCCTCTCTCTCAGGACCTGCTGCTGCTGCACTGCCAACCACTGTCCCTTTATCTCCCCTCCTATGCGTCACCCTCTGCAGCATTTTTTCGGTTAACAAATTGTTACCGCTTTGCTGGCTTTACCTCCTCCTCCTCCTTCAATGAAGTAATACCCATCCCCAACAGCAACATTGCTGCAGCTTCAGGCTGGCTCCAGCTCTTTGTATGCTTCCAAAAAGTTCGGTGTGTTAGGCAGGAGATGCTGCAACAAGCTAAATCTCATCAGACTAATTTTGCCTTGGCTTTCCCAGTTCTTCCCTCATCTTCTGCCATTTGTAGTCGAGTGCCTTCCACTCAGTCCCAAGACGGCTGATTTCCCCCCTCGGGGCATTGCCAGCTGCCATATATGAGTTTCTCCTATAGAGATTGAATGAAAACATATACTGTGCTGGAGTGTTAACTTGTAATGCAGCTATCAGCAGAAGTACATATCACTCTGGGTGGCATTAGTCAATTATGACAGAAAGCCCATTGGCGACACAAGTCAATTGATAATAAAGCATAATCTCTCTTTCCCCTGTCACATATTTACCAGCCATGAACTACTGTAGCATATTTCCTATTTACAGATGAATGCTCTAGCTGTTTAGATGGGTATATTTCAGAGCCGAATGCAATCTAGAGGGTTAATGGCTCCAGTGCAGTGGTCTGAGGATAAAGACACTGCAGGTGCGCAGCTAAACGGGGAGTTAATTGGATAGCAGGTGAACATAAACAGTGAGCACAGAGGGTATGGATAAGGCTTTAGTGAGGAAGAAGGGCCGGTGGGAGTGCTGAGCCCCCAAAATAAAGATGTATTGAACTTTCCTTCGCTGTGCTGCAGCCTTTGTTGCACACAGCCTCTGCTCTTTGTATATTGTTTGACTCTCCGAAACACTGCTGCTGTTGCTGTAGGGCTCCCAGCCTGTGATACAGGCAGGAAGCATCTGAACAGCTGCTGCTGCAGGACGGGGCTTGAGGGGCTCGTCGCAGATGATTCATTTCACACCAGAGAGACGAGGTGTGCAGCACGGAGACTGGTTCCCCATGATGCCATGGATGGTCTGCTCAGGGCGGACAGGATCTGAGCCTGTTCCACTTCATGCAGGGCAGACGTCTGGATGCTGGGAGACAGGAAAAGACAAAAAGAGTCAGAAGCAGGCAGATGGAAGCAGCCCTCTCTGTCTCTCTTGGCTGGACGGGAAACAAGCTTTGAGCCAGAAAGGGGTGCGGCCAGCCAACATGGAGAGGCAGACTGACAAGGCAGAGAAGGGAGCTGCTTGAAACCATCCCCAGCATCCACAAGGGCCTCAAAAGAGGCTGAGCAAAGAAAAAACCCAGAAGCAGGAGTTAAACCACTGACAGGATTACAACTGAATAGCATCTCAGTCAACCCAACTGAGGTGTCTGCTCTTCTCCAGCAGCATTAAGCAAGGTCAAAGGAATGAGACCACCACCAACACACTTTAGATTGTCTATAGTGGACCAGGGCCAGAGCAAGGTACCATTGAGGTGGCTTTCTATTTGCTCAGCCCCACACACCCTGCTTTGTGCCCCAAAACCTGCTGTATGGCATTGAGGCCATCTGGAAGGGGCCAACAAGCTCCCCAGATCCTTATCTAAGCAAACTTCTGCAGTTTCACCTCTAATGCCCTTCCTTCAACTCCTCCCAAATCTAAATGCTGAGCTTTCCAAATGTTTTAGACTTTGCCACTAAATCCTGATTTCCCAGAGTATGCGGGAAGGAGCAGTGCAAACAGCCACTGCTAAACTGCGGCAGTGCTGAGGGTGGCTGCTGCACTGCCATTTAAGGCTAGTTGAAATAAAGCAACCGTGATTCAATTTTGTTTCCTATGTCCTTAAATCAACTGCTCCAGACAGGTCAGTGTTTTTTAATCAGACAAAGGAACCAAGCAGGATATTTTTTTCGAGTCAGACCTGGAGCCTTTCAATTAGCTCAGCTCTCAGCTTTTGCGAGAGCACATCAGGCATTGGCCTTTCACGTTACTTTTATTCAGAGTCACCCAGCTGATTGTGGGGCTCCAGGAAGCTGTCTGCTTGTCCTGCCCCACGCTGCTCCTCTGCCAGTCTGCGGTGCTCCCCTCATCCCACCCATCCCTCCCCTCTCCTTCAGAGGTCTGCGCTGAGACCTTCATCCCTGCGTCAGCTGGAGCAGAGCAAGGGATGCTTCCAGCAAACCACCTTCATGGTTGAGTTCCCCCTCACAGCCTGTGCTTTATCTGGATATTGATAACCCGAATAGCTCTCCTAATCAGCCGGTAATGGATTCCACCGGGAGCACCTTATTTATCTACCGCCTCTTCCAACCTTAGCCCGCTGTCTCCTTGCAGTCTCCTGGCTGGGCAGGCAAGCTGGGCATGTGCCTCTCATTTTTCAAAGGAGGGTAATGCTGCCTCCTTTGCATGTCTTCTCTGAAGTAGTTTCAGGCAGACAAGGTGGTTTAAACCAGAGGAGATGAGGGATTTGGTTCTGTTCTCACCTAATGGGGCTGCATTAAGAAGAACAAACACATCTGTTCTTCATCCTCCCACCTGGCTACATGCTCCAGACACACCGTGCTATGGGCACCTTCACAAGCAACAGGAAAACACACACACACAAGCCACTTTTCTTTCTGATTTTTGTGTGCACACAAGTATCTGCATGTACCCATGCCCCCTCCTATCAGTATGCTTTCCTAAAATTAGGCAGATGTGTTTGTTACTCTTGCAGGCTCATCTGAGGATTAACCCACTTCACAATCCTGCACCATTTATCCACGAATATGAGAAACAATCCCATGCACAGCTCCCCAGGACTGGGAAAGTGACCATATTAACAGAGTGTTTATGTGGCTTTTGAAGCCCAAAAACGTGTCAGCCCCTCTACTAGCTCTCATTGTGTAACATAGGCATGTTCCCTTTGTTTTGTTTTATTTTATTTTCTTGAGTTTCTAGGTAATTTCTTGTTATTATTGGAGAAAAAGGGATTTTGGTAGAAGCAGACTTTTCCCCTACAGGCAGTAGACAGTGCCTGGTGTGTGCCTGTGCAAAAACCAGGTACAAAAGCAATTCCTGCTCTGTCAGACAGGCTATGACTGTTCTTGCTGAAAAGCATAGATTCTTCTGTACACCATCGAAAAAGTTCAAGGTGGAATATAAGCAGCTCATTATCTTACTGCTATTTAAAAGCATTTTTGTCCTGGGAAGTACCTTCTGTATAAGCACTGGGCAGTGCTCATAGAAATCATCTTGTCATACCAAGGATAACTTGACCTCCTAGTCCTGGTTTGCATCTGAGGAAACTGAGGTACAGACAAGCAAAATGTGTTAGCCACCATCACACACCTGGGATCAGCAGGTCTCTGTTTTTTTGTTGTTGTTGGTTTTTTTTCTTGCCTTGAAACAGAGACTAATTTGCCTGGAATGGATGGAGTTACATGACTGTAAAATTGTGGTGAATGAGGATGTGTTTGGGCTACAGGAGTCCTGCCTCCTGGATTCCTGTTCTAAATAGCACACTGTTATAAAAAGCTGACTTTAAAACTAGCTTGCAAAACTTTTTGCATGGAGAAGCCAGCAATTTACACAGTTGAGCAAATCATAGAAAACTCTAAATGTGAAGTAGGAAAATATTTACACTTCCAAGGCCTGAGTGTAAATTGGAGAAGTACATCCCATTAACGGGAGTTTACGCACATTGATACATTTCATTTTTCTCTGCAAAGCTGAAAATGAGACACTGAGATGCAAATGCACCGGGAGCTGATCGGTGATGCTGTTTCTTTGCCCACAAGCCAGATGACATAGCAGGTATAACACTGAAATATATTTCACACTTTGCTTTGACACAGGGAAGGAACACAAGGAGGTGGGGGTAATTCTTTGTCATTTCTCATCTTTCTGAGGTGGAGCAGCCTTTGCTTCTGTCTGCATTAGGAAGCTGCTTCCCCGATCCTCCACTCACACAAGTGCACTGGTTTCATTGGCACCAAATGTGTATCTTTTTGAAAGCTCTAGAAAGTTAAGTGTGCAGCAGGGGAAGAAGAGGACAAATGCCACCACTGAGATAAGTCTTGCTTTTGATGGCCCATGTTTCTGTGTATACCACAGGAATCACAGCTCCCCCTCACTGAGCAGTAGCTGTTGCAGTCCCTGACAGAAGGGTCAAGTCAAATACGTGCTGGGAAAGATCATAATTACTCATCCCAAACTGAACAAGCTACACAAAGGTTAATGTTTAAGTTGGAGTTGTAGTCTGCTAACAGCAATTCTACTTGAGAATTCTCATAATTCCAAGTTTCTATTTCATTTTTATTCTTGATAAATATCTTCTTTCTGTACATATATAAACTTTCTGTAGCTACAATAGCTTTCTCGTGTATACATACATACATGCAGCAGCTTGCTATAGTTGTAAAAAGGAAGATCTAGAGAGTTACCCTAGGTTACACAAAGCTCATTTCCCCTCTGAGTTAGATGCAACCCACTCCTTTAGCGGTATTTTGTCTGCTTTTATGTGTATTTTTTGTGGAGTATGGTTGTTTTCAGAGAAGAGCTTTTACTTTAGATATTGTTGAAATCACTTGCTTGGTAGCTTTCATCTTGGGAAATCATCTCTCTGATCTTATCATCCAAGATGATGTTTAATGCTGAACTAAGGATGCAGAAAACTGCCATAGTGTGTCCCCTTCTCCATGCTTGCTTCAGCTTAAAATCCTCACCCCTATCCTGGGACATGTCTACCAAAGTGCTCGAGAATGTTATATATTGAAAATCAGTCTGTGTGTGTTAGAATTACTTGGGATGCGTATATGATGCTCCAAGATATTAGAGGGATCTCATTTATCAATATGTGGTCAGAGAAATGAAATGTCTCACAAGGGGATTGGAGAGGAGAGAGGGTTGTAGCTTATATGAGGATGGGAACAGGGATAAAGAGAAGAGGATCTGAGTAGCACTGAACTAGCAATGAGCTGGGAGTGATAGGTGACAGAAGAAGCAGAGCCAGTTCACTCAGACAGTCCGTAAAAAGTTGCGATGGCTGAAAAGTTTGTGAGACAGGTTAGGGAATGACTGATGCCAATCAAATCCTCACCTTTCATAACAGAAGGAGTCTAATACAGCCAAAGTGTTAAATCCCCAGTAATATCCCCAACCATAGTGTCACAGCAGTCAGAGGCAGGATCAAACTGAAGGGTGCAGACAGATCCTATAATTTTGATTTAAAACATTGGAAATTCATCACAGTGTGCTCACCAGCTCAGTTCTTCTGGTGAAACAGGATTTAGAGTATGATCAATACTTCTGCAGAAGACCTTACTACTGAGAATGGGAACAGGTAATAAGGCTGGAGTAACAACTAGACCGAATAACAAAGATGCTGCCCTTCTGCCTTGAGTAAAGAGTGGAGCTTTTTAGGCCTTGCCCTTCACTCTAATCTTGTCCCCTGTCCCTTCAGACCCTTTAATTGATCATTCGGGGACAGAGGTCAAAGCGTCAATACAATTAGATAGCTGCTGTTGGATATGTGTACACATCTTCTAGAAAATGATATGTGACAGCAGTCAGGAGAAAGAAGATAAAAAGAATATAATTAATAAAAACGATTTGCTTTTGCATTTTGAAGTTGTATTTTTGGGACCAGAAAATTGCTAGGTGTCCGCATAATTGATCTGCAAGGCTAAGCTCTTAAGGGTAAATCTTTTTTTCAGAGGCTCATATTGAAGTGCAACATATCCTGAACATTTTTGTTCAGACTAGTTGATGTTATTGGTGTTGGCATATTGTGAGAGTCAAGCAGTTATTTTTTCTTTTTCCTTTCCTCTAACAATCTTTAACCTACCCACTGTTAAAGATTCATCACATTTATAAACGCAGAATGCCAACTTCTCATTATTCACTACCTAAAAACACTGCAGAATCCTCTTAGCAGTTATTTATTATGCTTATCCTTTAGATTGCTTATCATAGAGAGGTTGTGGAACAGATTTCGTTTCTGACTATGCTCATGCAGAACTGCTCTGTCCCTTCAATCCTCTGCTCTATAGATTACAGATGTGGGAGCAGAGGATTGAAGAGGTCTGTGAGTCTGCTCACAACTTTATAGGCACGAGTGGGTGAGGAGAGACAATGAGTCCATAGATGTCTGAGTCAGTGAGGTCTTGTGAGCTAAGAACAATGGGGTACAGAATACATAGAAAACCAAAATGTTTTACTTTATGGATGTGGGTGAAGTTTGCATTCAAGAAAATATAAAAATTAAGAAAGAAAGGGAAAGAATGTCATAAATACATGCAGCGGCGAATGTGAATTTGGGAAGGAGTTAAATTCTGTTTTTTTTCTGAAGTAACGTCCAAGTCAGGTGCTACTGGCCAGCTATGCTGCACTGGGCACAGTGTTTCCCTTCCTGTCCCTCACTTTCTTCTGTAAGTTAATCACAATGCTTATTTTTAGAATATGTGGAGATATTGGTATGAAATAAGCTCATTGTAATTATCTGAGTTTGAATGTTGTGCTTGCACAGCATCCAGAAAACGTTTTCAGCTGCAGCAATGATACCCATATATCATGCAAAGGCATGTGGATGGGACAGTAAGGACAGGAAGCTTTTCCAGACGTTGCTATTTTGCAGGGAGACAGATTCTCAGTCAAGCACCCTTCATGGACGCTAAGTGAAACAACAATTATTTAGATGAAAAACCCTTTAAATATGCTAGAAAAAAAAATCTTAGAGGATAACTTTGCTCTTCATAATTTAATCACACACAGACCAGTGACAGAAGTTTGTTTAAATTTGATGCATGTGGCTGAAGGCTAGTGAAGCTCTAAGACTCTCACAAGTTCTTACTGTTGTCTCTGAAAAGGATCACCAATGTACTCATCTGTTAAGAGACATTGCTGCTGTTTCAGATCAGTTGCCCACAGACTCCACTTAGGCTTTCCATTACCTGGAAGAAGGCAATAAAAGCCTCTTACAAAGACAGCCACAATTGCTTGAGAATCTTCTTTTCAAAAACATAACCTGAAAACTTAACCTCTGGGAAATTCATTTTATATTGAGATGTTATTTGCACTGGTTAAAGACCAACTTTGGATTTTTAGGTTAAAAGGACTTAAAGGAAAGTAACGAAGAAGTAATCATACAGAGAAAACTTTTCCCCCAAATACTTTTTTTTTTCAGTCATGTTTTTGAATGCCATAAGAAATCTTTTTGAAAACCAGTGTTTGTCAATACTTAGTTTTCCTTTGCTCCTTGGGAATGTGAACAGGAGATTAAAATTCAGATCTCCAGAAAACATCAGAGTACATCTCTGAGGTATCAGCAGCTCCTTTCTGTCTGATGGCAGCACAGTGCTTAAGATACATGACTGAGGACTTCTCCTCTTGCCATGAAGAGACAGTAACAAGAAATATTTGTTACCCAATTGAGGATGCGATGTTCTGACCACAGCATGGGTAACTCAGAGTGGTATCTGTGCTTGCTGGAAACTTCTGAGTCCATGAGATAGGCTTAGGTGCCCCATAGAAAGTGACTGGGTTTTCAAAGCTGGTTTGTGTTAGGCTCTTGCAGCATAATGAGCTTTTTTCTCACCTTCTTTTTTTTTTTTGTGATAGCTCACATTTTCCTAGGCTCCATGGAAGCAAATGGACAGATCTTCCCTTCCTGACACTTTATCCACCTCTGCTGAGTTGAAGGAGGGCAGTCATAACTTGCTGCTGCTGTAGATACAACACAGGATAACTCCAACAGCGTACAAGAATTTGGCAGAGAACAGCAAGGAGCTGCCTCAGAGAGAGGATTCTTTGAGAAGGTACAGAGCTGTTGGCTACAAAAGTTTTTTGCCTTGATTTGAATTTGCTTAAAGGTGGAGCAAGCAGCAGTAATGCACTGGGGTTGATGAGAGAACTCAGAGTCAACATGTATAAATGCATAAATGTTGGTTCTAGACCTGAGCAGGAGGTCGTGGCAGAGGGCAAGGCTTTCTTGCTCAATAGGGAAGGCAAGGATACTGCAGATGTGTGTGGTGCTTGTTGTGTTCTCATTGCAGTCAGCAAGAGTTCTGGAGTTGATTGAACTGGCATCAGAATATGGTCCCTCATTTAATTTCCCTCCTATATTGAAAGAGAGTCGTGTTTGTATGCACACCACAGAGCGTGAATATGTTGCTGTCCCTTGAGAAAAGAGTCTCATTGAATAATCCTTTTTGTTTAGTATTATTAAGTGGACCATGGCTCTTATTTTGCTTGTTTTGCTGCAATTCCTTTGGGATGAGTGAGGTGGCCTTGTTCACGCCACTGCCTTTCAACACGGTGAGCAAGATTTAAAGAAACATAAATCTACTTCAGAGGGAGAGGGTTACACAGCAGAGCTGAATAATGGGCTTTAATAGGCAAACCAAACAGTTAAATAAAAGATGCACACGGCATGCTAAAACTTAAGGAATGCATATTCAATGCAATGCATTATTAAATACAACGGTGAACATATGGGTGCCTACAATTAATGTATATAAATAGCTGATAAAATTGCTCAGTATTAGAAAGCTAGCGGCAAAAATGACCTCATATGTCAAGCAGACAAGCAGGCAGTTACCATTTTCTTTGTACACCTTACAGATGATAAATTAGTTTTATGGTCTGCATGGGGCCCTTATCACATTACAGCACCAAGTGTTTGATAAAGAAAAAAAATGCCTCAGCTGAAAATCGAACTGAAATTTGGAGTCCCTGTGGACCTCATTTTTTTAACGTAAAGAATTTTAACCAACTTCCTTTTGTGAAGATTTATTGCTCTAAAGAGAAATGTATATCTCTATCCTATGTGCTTTTATTACAACTTCTTCTCTTCCCTTCTTTTTTTTCTTTTTTTCCTCCCTCTGACATTAGGTATAATATGAGTGTGCCGTAGCAGATTCATTACTGATTGGGGGATTTAGTGGTTACAGCAGAGGATAGGGGAGAAGAGAGCTCCTGGGTCCTGCTTCTGTCTTTTTTGCTGACCTTGGGTGAGTTGGCTCAGTTCTCCGAGACTCAGTTTCTCCACCTACACAACAAGGGGTAGCCAACAGTTACAGTGAGGCAGAATTGTTCACTGTACCTGGGAGCACAGGGGAAAATCCAGTGCTGCAAACAGTAGTGAAGAGAGAGTGTGGAGAAGATTGTGCCCTGGAACATGGGGTGCAGCTGCTCAGAAACCAGTTCTCCACCTCCCATAGCACCCACCTTCAAGGAAAAAGTGATAACATGCTGCATTTACCACAAAGTCCACTATTTTTACCTCTGCTAACCCTCTGTTTTTTGACTGATATTTTCCTGCTGTCAGCAATCTCTTCTGTCTGGGCTGATGCAGTTCCTTGTAGGCATATTTCCCAAGCATGATAGCGCTTTACCAGGACTGAAAGGGTTTCTGAGGGTGCTGGCAGCCACTCTCACATCTGCTGCAGGACTTGCAGGGGTGTCAGGATCAGGTCACTCTACCTGGATGTGCTGGGGAGGCATATGATATCAAATGTAGAAGATTTAAGAGGGAGCAAAACAATTTCTAAGGCACCCCACAGCTCCTTTTTTTGCTTCAGAAATATTCTTTTTCAGAGGTGGTCTTTGGCAAATATCTGTTTCTCAGGTTTAACCAGTTATTTCATGGCTCCAAGCCCTTTAGAACAAAAGCTGTTTTCTAGTTCCCATCCCTGGAAGAAGTACTTTGAGGTAAAGTCAGTGAGGCTGCATAAAAGGCATTGCTAGGAATATCGCTCAAGTTCACATCCTGACCTGCATAGTGTCAGTGATGAACCTCCAAAGCAATTCACTGTACTGTAATTTTGCCCATCAGCGATAAACATTTCCTCTTTTTCACCTGAGTTGGTGCTTTATCTTTTAACAAGTTGTGTTCAGAAGCCTAAAAGCAGAGTCTGAGTGGTTTTGCTGTTGTTTGTACACCCATTGTGTGCTTCAGGGACCACTGGTTTGTGGTATTTTGGATGTAGTCAAATGAGATCATGTCACACTGCTCTAATAGGGCTGACTATCTCAGGGATTATGTTTTTCAAGCAATCAGTTCCCTGTTGAAACACTGAGCAGACACTTGGTTAAATACGTTCTGGCTGAGTTTGTTTAGGTGTATTTCTATTCCCTGAGTCTCCCCCCACCAATGTAAATAATTAGGTACTTTGTGACATAGCATTTGAAGACACTGCTTAATGGGAAAACACTGCTTACGTTTAATCACTTGCTTAAATCACTTAGAAGACATTAAGATTTAAGCATGTGCTTAACATTAAGCATAGAGTTAAGCACCTTTATGAATTAAATTAACATGTTCTTGCCATGCAGTGAAGTTGAAAATATCTCTGAAAGTCCCCCTATAAAAATGAGTAGCACTGTATTTCCCCGCTGGCAAATTTCTACTAAAATGCCATACAATGAAAGAAGAATTTATAACTGTAAACACGGATTGCAAAGAGGGAGGCAACCTCTAGAATTTAGCAATCACATTTGTTAAGGTTTCTCTAAAGCCTAAACTCCCAATTAACAAGCAAATCATCATCAGACAGTCAGTGAATGGCAAATTCATTCTATTCAACATCTTTTCAGAAGTGGATTTTGTGCACTTATCTCCATGAAAACCCAGCAGGAAAGTTTTCCATGAGAGTGATCCTACATCTGCCTGTTTTTAATGACTGTAATGGCAAGCAATATTCTACAATTACTTTGGCGATCTCATTTCAAGCATGCAAATCATATTATTTAAGAGCCCAGCAAAAGTCATTTATTTCTTGGAACTGCCAGCTAACTTCGATGGGGTGAGGAAGCACCGCACTTGGATTTAAAAGCCCTGATGTCTTGTAACTTTCCATGGTGGAGCTGTAAAATTTGTCCAACAAGGTCAGACAATCCTAAAAATGAGCCATAGAAAGAGAGAGAGAGAAAAATAAAATAAAATAACAAAGACAATCAATTGAACAAAAGAAAATCCACAACACCCCAAACCCCCTTTTGTTCATTACCATTTCATCTAGGTTTTCCATTAGCTTAGATGATGAATGAAGAGTTCATAACTGGTTTGTCATGTTAGAGACAAACTGATAGCAAAAAGCACTGTGCACAAAGTCATCCCAGAGACATACCTGGGAAACTGGATCTTTTCATTGTCATTGTGCCCAATCTGAAGATGTAATGAGTATTTTTTCTGTTTTTGTTGTGGACAAAACAGATTTTATTTTTATCTGCAGCCCAGAGCTGTGAGGTGTATATACTGCTGTGATCTTGCCATTTCATACATCAAAATGCTTATAATATCTTACTGTCTGTCTCCTGTTGGTCCAACTGTCTGTTTGTCTTTACTATTCTTAGCATTTGTTTTTCTCATGGAATGGTGAAGGTGAAGGTATTGTGATAGAGAGTCAAAGCCCAGCAGCTGGCAATAAATTTTGGTACCATGCTACCACAAACAAAATATAATTGCCTTAAGATAGATATTTTTGGCTCATATTAATTTATTTATTTCTCACTTTGCCTGCTTATTTGTTATTTTAACCCATGTGGAGGCTCAGTGAATACTGTGACAAAGTATATGCAACAAAAAATGATGTAACAAGATAGAAGATACCATTTCACCTCTAATTAACACTTCTATCTAAGCTAGGGGACGTCTGATAATGAGATGAGTATCTTCCAGTAACTGTGCCATTTTCATCTGTTTTTTTGTCTGTCTGGTTGGTTTTGGTTCTGTTTGTTTTGCTTATATGAAGTCAGTCTCAGATGCTTTATTTTGTGGAATCACAGAATCACAGAATGGTTTGGGTTGGAAGGGACCTTTAAAATCATATTGTTCCAAGCCCACTGCCATAAGCAGGGCCACATCCCACCAGACCAGGCTGATCAGACCCTCGTACAGACTGGCTTTGAATGACTCCAGGGTGGAAGCATCTACAACCTCACTGGGCAACATGTTCCATTGTCTTACCACTCTCACAGTAAAGAATTTCTTCCTAATAGTCTAAATCCACCTTCTCCCAATTTAAAGCCATTTCTACTTACCCTGTTGCTATATGCCCTTATAAATATCCCTCCCCAGGTTTCCTGTACCCTTCAGGTACTGGAAGGCCACCATAGTGACTACAGAGCCTTCTCGTCTCCAGTCCAAAGAGCCTCAACTCATAGTACTCTAGTCATCTGACCATCTTCATGGCCCTCCTCTGGACCCACTCCAACATCTCCATGTCCTTCTTGTGTTGGGGTACCTCAGAACTGGATGGAGTATTACAGGTGGGGTAAGAGCAGAGAAGAGGGAAAAATCACCTCCATAAACCTGCTGGTCACACTTCTCTTGATGCAACCCAGGGCACAGTTGGCTTTCTGGGCTGCAAGCACACACTGATGGCTCATATTGAGTCTTTCATCAGATGACACCCTCAAATCCCTCTTCTCAGGGCTGCTCTCAAGCCATTCTTCTCCCAAGCATTGCTCTTCTGTTCCTCTCTTCACCAGATCCCAGTTGCTAGAGGGAGGCAAGAGGTGTTAGCAGACCATGAAGGTACAGCAAGCATCTTCTTGCTGCAGTGCTTCAGGTCAAAGCTTGGAGGAACTAACCACATAACCAAGATTAAATAGTTACCTCACTTTACTGCAGTTAAAGGGAAGAGGTTTTGTTGAAGGCTGTTATCACTTTCCAATAACCAGTTTCACAAGTGATGGTTTAAAAGTGGCTAACTGGGTTACCAAGCAGGATTTCTCAAAGACGTGAGAGAGGTATTCCTTAACAGAAAGTTAAGAAAGATCTTGAAAGGGTCTTAAAAAGCCATGGAGAATCAAAACATTCTTTTATCAATTATCATCAACCTCCCTTTGGAGAAGGAGTTCTGGAGTGAGCAGTCCTCAGGAGATATTACTTTGGGAGTTATACCAGCCATGAGGGAGTTGTGTGTTTGAAAGTATTAAAGCTTTGCACAGACACATTTTCTTCAATATTTGACCTGTGAGTAGACAAAATGAACAATGTTCTGTTCTCACACGCCAAGGTATTAAATCAAAAATAAATCTGTGGCTTTTCCACAGAAGTATACCAGGTAGCTATACCACATACCCATTAGTTTAACATATTTAGTGTGGTAAGCTGCCAGCTTTCAGTTGTAGATATCCATCCACAAGATATTTTGGCTTCTCATAGCTCTTGAAATCTGTGGGACTTAAGCTCTTTGATATTTCTATAGGTTTGAGACATTTATTGCTGCATGATATTACAGTGTTATTTAGTGTCTAAGCAATGTGATGAAAATACTGCATCTCCTACAGAGTTTTGATTCAGTATCATTCATCCCATCCTGGACTCTTTAAGTCTCCTTGGTACTGTAGTCTTCATAGCCTGGCTGCTGTGTTTGAACGACATGCTCACAGTAAAGGGAATGACCTTGGTTTTGTTCGGATTGAGGGTTACACAGGTTTGGGAAAAAATGTGCTTTTCTTTATTATGTATATAATAAATAGTATGCAGGGTTCTTCAGAAACAAATTAAGGACACAGACTTTACCCTGAAGAGTTTATGATTTGAATGGATCTATAACATGATGAATGAACACAATAGAAACGGAAGGAAGAAAGAAAAATATAGGGTCAAACATCACTAGAAAAATCTGCGTAGTTTCATTGATGAATTACATACACATTTATTGGTTCTATTTCAAGTGCTACAGTGTGTAATTGATATTGTATGTACATATGCATGAAAGATGACTTAGAGATAAGATTGCTAGAGCTCTGTTGCTGCTGTTAATGTAGCAGATCTGTTTTTTGGTATATATTTTTATATATTTGATCAAATCTATAGTCATTATTATTATTATTATTATTTTAAAGGTTTTGTCCCCTGAGTGACTGGCATGTGGCATAACCCCAGTGGCATGTCCAGCTATCCCAGATCACAGTACAACTATCATTTCAAGGAATGGACATGCCAAGCTTTTAACACAAAAAATACTTCTACCCAATATGAATCAATAACTTATTTTCTTCATTAATCACTCATATTTGAACCCATGACAATTAGTCTTCTTGACCTTATTTATTCCATGATGGAGTTTATAGTGAAGGAAGCAACTGACAATTAAACAACATCAGTAATTGCAATCCCACTGTATACCAGGGATAAATACATAAAGTTATTATTTCAACTTGTGCCATTAACATATCACTAATTTTGTATTAATTTCATAAATGATAGTTCTTTAAGTGACTAAACCAATTACTTATTATTTTTAATTTGAGAGATTTATGAAGTATCAAAACTTTCTTAAACACTTCCTGGGGGTTCCAAAGAGAGCTTTTTCCTTTTCCTGGGCTATTTCCATTTATCTTCTTAGTATTTTCAAGTTTTCTTTTAATTAATTAATTAATTAATTGCTCGTTTATTAATTGATTATTTATTTGTTTATTTCCAGTATAGTGCCAGCAAAGCATATCTATACCAACTTAAAGGAAAGAGATACTGAATAACAGGAAAATGACTGCAGATTGTTACTGAATTAGAGTGGAGCACAGTAGTACAGGGACAAGATGTGATCAGATGGGGCTTTTTGCCCATCATCTGGAGTTAATGCACATAAGAATGTAGAAAATAAACAATTAAAAATATAAAAGTTTTACATATATTCTTTCATTTTTTATTTTCCCAGGTTGTCAGTGATAAATCAATTATCAAAATAAACCCATAGTGGCCCAGTTACAGAAGTGGGCAGTAAATACATCACAAGTTTATCCTACAGACATAAAATCTGACAAAACTTCATCATATTTGTCAGCCCTCTTCCCTTCCTGATGGTATTTGCTGCAATTTTCTCATTTCATCACTGTCAACCACATAGATTAATATCTGTATACAAGTTCATACATAGAATCTGCCCGTACACAATGTTTATGTTACTAAGCATTAAATTACATCTAAGCCAACGTTGCATGTTTCTGCTCCAGAGCTGTGGCTGTCATTGTGTGGATCTGGGCTAGCTTGGAAGCAGCTGAGTCAGATAAACAGCTATGCACCCATGGCAATTTGAAGTTTGGTGTGGGCTGTAAAACCTCCCAGAGAAGGGAAATGTGAGGGAAATAAATACTCTGACAGTAGTGCAGCTGAGCTCTGACCTGCAGAGGTACATGGGTAGCTAAATCAAAACAAACTCAGGGTGGCTGCATGAGTTACAGTAGAACATTTGACTGCAGTAAAATCATTTTCATCGGAACAATATCTAAAATAATGTGAAATGCAGTGTGAATAAAGGTAGTTGTGGAAGTGGAAGGTAGCTCTGAAAGTTTTAAGAAGCATCTGTCATTGGAATAATTATACAAAATAAGAGTATACAAACATAAAAACCAGCCCAGAAACAGAGACCTACAGTAAGTTATTCTGAACTCCCATCTTGGTTGCATTTCCCTCAGTACAGTCCGCTCATGCTTGGTCTGCCTGTCTACCTGCCTATCTAGCTATCCCTCTAATCGTGTAAAGCCACAGGATGAACTAATAGCTGCTTTTCCTGATGAAAACAAGTGTATTATCTTTTTACATTTCCTGAAGCAGGCCAGCATTTCATCATTGTGCGGCGTTCAGTTGTTATGTTAGATTGTTTAATGTAATAGAATGACATGACACTGGTACACCAGATACATCAGACTTATGAACGCTGGAAAGAGACAGTGATAAAGTGTTTCAAGATACATGTAACCCTGATAGTGCTATAAGTTTCTGCAATTGATTAAAGACATTTCCCCTGTGCCACCTCATTATTACACATCAAAGGGGAAAAACAAGGGCAAGCTGAATAACAGAAAAAGCAAAAAATGTGTTGCTCTACCCGTACAGCAGAAAATTCCCAGATATGTTAAGCTAATTTGTATATGCAAGCATAAGCAAGCATGAGAAAACCTGAAGTAGGTGTTGGTTGTCTTGTTGATTGACACATGAGCAAGATAGATTATGGGAAACCATCTGAACAAGTAGAAAAATGCCAAAAGTAGAAGTGCTGTAGAGATCAAAGTGCTTTACTACTCTTGCAAGAATGGCAGAAATCCTGATCATCCAGAATGTGTAGTAAGTAGGTCTGAATCTCAGAATTGGATTGGCATTAAAAAAAAAAAATGCTTCTCCTCAATTTGAAGGTGCTCAGTTATGTAATTTAGTATTTAGTATTCGCTGGTAAGTAAGACCACTCTGATGCTTGGTAATTTGTTTTTCTCCAGATTTCTAGAAGGAAAACAAAACTTCAAAAGTCCTGCCCTTATGTGGGTATGTGAATTTCAGGCAATCAAAACAATTTAAAATTGTTAAAATTGTTGTATTCCATTAATAAACAATTATGAGTTAAATGATTTACAGACACGGGAAAACTTTGATTTGTCCAGATAATGACCGGCAATGTTCTGAGTTCATGCCACATATGACCACACCTTAAGTGGCTGTTTTTTAACAGAGATTGAAAAAAGACCTGTGGAAACCATGAAGATAAAATGAAGGATGGTTTATTCAGTGGTCAGGGAAGTGTTGTATTGTTCAGTACAGAATAGCAGAACATGCTAAACAAGTTCAGAGTTCAGGTGTGATAGCTGCAAGAAAAATTCACTTAGCACAATATATTTTGTGTCCTGTAACATATAACATTATTTCAGATCAATGTCACAAGATACAGGGAGAGTTGTAATCCTTACTGTACAGATGACAAATATTAAAAAAGAAAAAAAAATAGTAAACACCAAGATCATAGGGAGAATCTGAAGTGATTATTTGAGAACTGAACCTGCAAAATCTGGGATTCAGACCTATATTTTAACAGTCAATTACTGTCTTTCTGATATCATTTTCTACATATCCCACAAGACGTTTTCCCCTCTGAAAGGGGATAGTTATCAAATGCACGTTTCAATGAAAAGCCTCTGAGAAGCCTTTAAAATCTGACTGCCATTTATGTTGTTGTGAGGGGAATCTGAAAATTGTTGACGTGAATACATATCTAAGTAGCTTTCATTGAAATTTCTACGAGCCATTTTGTGGTCTTTGAAAAAATAGTGTTTGCTATGTACAGGCTTCTGCCATTTGGTCCAAACTGAGGTGTTAGTGACAGTATGCAGAAAAACAATACAAGAGATCACATCTGAAAGTAACTACTTACTGGGCTCCAACATTTCTGAGCAAGGTGAAAAACCTCAGGTCAGGCAGTCTTACAGAAAAATGTATTACTCCTTCCCCTTCCAGTCACACATGAGGATGAGTGGAGGAACATCTGCTTGCAGTATTATTCATCTGTCACTTTTCACAATCACTTAATTCACATTTACAGGAAGAAATAAACTATTTAACAAATCATCAGTCTCAACACTTCTGTCCCATATTCAAACTATTATGATTTTCTTATCAGTGACTCATTCAGGTTATATGTTTTAGCTGAAATTCTTGTTCAAACTTTCAAACATCACAGCAGTGAGAAGCATTTTTATACAATATTTGTGAGACTTACCTTCATGACATTTATTCCTCCTTCTCTAGGGAAAGAGGGAAGACATTTAAGTAAAAGATACAGGTAAGAAAGACCCTAGAGTATGTATCAGGCTACACTGTCAGAAGAACTTTTCTATTTTCCAATGTAGACAAAAATAAAAGTCTTAGAGAATAAGAAATTAGCAGTACTGAATGACCTTAATTGTAAGACAGAACAGGACCTGAAACACTTTGTTCATGACTCATGCTCAATAAAGACAGGTCATTGAAAGTGCCAGCTCAAGAAAATGATTTTCCCGATCATAATCAGATAAACCCTGAGAAATAGGAGTAGATTCATAAAACGTTTCCAGAAATAGCCAATAGGGAGCCTCGTATCTATTGGCAAGACCCTTATTGACGTCACTGAGGGCATGATGGAGCCCAAAATGCAAGAGACAAGACATTAGGGATACACAAATACCAAATAAAAATACCACAGGCATTTTGCTCCTCAGCATTAATAACAAATGTCAACAGTCAAGTGCTGCTTCTAAGTATGAAACCAAGATATCGAGCCAGTGGATAATCTCTCAAGACTTTCTAGCAGCCATTTACAGCTTTCTGATAAGGTAGAGCATCATTTTGTTTGCCAGCCTCAGTCTCTTTTTCTTCAAAATAGCAGCTTTACTTCTGGAAGCAAACAGATGCGCAGAGGTGAAATGCTGATTTCATGGCAAGGTAGATATAAAGATTGGGGGATATCAGTAAAGGGTTAGGATCACCTTGCTTTAGTTGTCATCTCTGTAATAGATCATTTATGGCAATATTCACACAGATGCTAGGCCGTTTTGTGATTCACACCCTAATTAGCCTTGTGCCAGTAGAACCTCAAATTAGTTTTGGGAAGAGGTAGTGGCCAAAGGAGAGGATCCTGCCTGCAGAGTTTGGGTGTTTAGGTGTAGTATAAAGTCACACATCAGCTACATGGTTAAGCTTTTCTAGTATTTCAGATCCATTTCAATCTTTGCTGGTAGTTTTAGTAGAAATGACATAGGGATGTCTGAGGTGTGAGCATGTTTTTCTTTCAATGATGATAACATGGGAGTGGCAGCTTGCTAAAAGGAGTTTCAAAGAGTGGTAATAATTCAAACTATTTTAGGCTTTATTTTTTATTTTTTATTTTTTTCCAAAGCTTTTCTGGCTTGGGCTTAGCTTCTCAGAAGCATTTTGGAGCCCGGTTGCCACTGATTACCCAAAGCTTTTTGAAGTCTGAACAAATCCTTCAGAAAATTTGGGCCTTACTCTCATTTATCCTAAATTCACCATCTGTGAAGCAGGAATAATGATGCTGTGAAAATGAACACAATAAAGACTGTGACAAGCTCTGCGCTGTAGAAATAGAGATCTTCTAAATACCTCTGAGAGAATTCTACATCTAGTGCCTTAACCATCAATCCAGGTCTGAGTTAACCACCCTTCCTTCCTGTTTTGAAGTCTGGTGATTTCACTGCATGAAGCCAGGCTCTTGGCAGCCCCACAGAGATTTTTCCTCCTGCTTTCTGGTGCTGTTTTATTCTATGAATTGTTTGCACTTCAGGAACAGGAGGATGAATTGGTCTCTATGGAGCACTGATGCCATTTCAGACTGAATAGGCTGGGGGACAGCAAACCCACATGACAGAATAAAATACAAAGAAGGCTTTATTAGTGTTCCTCTCCCCTTTTAACCTTTTAAATGCCTCTTCGTGAAGAACTCATTGTCTGTTCTTCAAAATTAAATCGAAGATGAGGAGAGGGCGGTGTAAATTCTAACAGGTGTACGGGTCATGAAACAACCAGTTTTAGCTATGCAAACTTTATTTGTGTTGGGAACACATGCTTGGGAATGCAGTTTTGCTCTTCACCCTGCTGCTTATGAGACTGAGCAGCAGAGCTTTGTCTTTACATATATAGATGTGGGTGCTACCGAATTTCTGTATTTTTCTATACTCTAGCAGATTCCTTGTTTAACAACCCAAATACATGAAAGACATTTTGCTTTCATAGCTTTAGTTCTATTAGTTTTCTTTGGTTTACCATCTCACCCTTCACATTTGTGAAAGTTGCAGTCTTGAATACCTATCCAGTAATGCAAAACAAAAACAAAAACAAACCAACAAAAACCAACACTCTTCCCTGTTACCTTAAGGAAAAAAAAGTCTGTATTTATATCTTTCACAACATGCTCATCTTTTTGCCTCAGGCTTCTTACCCCTGAAGTTTCAGAGAACCAGGCACGTACTGTCTGGAGAGGAAAAGACTAAAGGGAGTCGTGATAAATGTCCATAAACATGTAAAGAAATGTCCCTGAAAAAGGAGAAGAACCAATTATCTTCATTAGTCAATGAGAATGAACAAAAAAAAAAAAAAGGAGAAAAGAGGATTGATAAGCTCTGGATGAGGCGCTGAATATTTAGGTTGACTGTTATGGAAAACTTCATAACTATTAGTACATTTAAGGCAATGAAGCAAGTCACCCAAGGGAGGTAGTCAGATCACCTTCATTGGAGATAGTCAAGGGAAGGTTTGACACTCATCCATCAGAGAAGTGTTAGAGATAATTAAATCAGACTTGCCCCAGGCAAAAGGATGGACTAGATAATTCACTAGTGTTCCTGTTCAGCCCTGCAGATTTTATGTTTTTCCATTTTAATTGGAAATATATATGTATGGGTGTATGTGCTAGTGTGCAAGTAACAAACTGGACTATACATGTGTGTTTATGTGCATTTCTACCAACTTTCTACCCACTTATCCAGAAAATGCCCCAAATCTGTTACAAGAAAGGAAGTCTCTTTCCTTGGATTTTACTTTATTTTATTTCTTTTTTCCCCAGTGTTGACAGTCTGAATTACCTTGTTAGTTTTTTGGATTTCTCTGCAACTTTGTGAAGGGGATTAAATACTAGTGGCTGATAATCTTAACGTTTCTACTTCATTGGAGCTACTTTGCTGAAACTTAGCCCTTGAAGTACACATCCAGACACAAAGAGCCTGATCACCTGCCTTGACTACTCAGTGCCACGTACAGGCTGGACAAGCACCTCCAGAAGGCATTTTTATCTTATCCCCAAGAGTAGGATAAAAATCAGTGTGTCTCTGGAATTGCCTGTCTCTTTCTAGTGGTTTTATATGGAGCCCAGACATCTCTCACATTATTAGATATCTAAAGATTAGGCTATTAGGCATCTAAAATTAGTCACTGTGAGTCCTGCCCTTTGCAGCCCTGCACAGTCTGTTTTCCCATGCTTTTCCTTCCCTGGCGATAAAGCAGGGTAATGGCAGCAGCGAGCTACCTAGTGTGCTGTGCATGTTGCCTATTACAATTATCATGATAGTCTCAGTGTTGCTTTGTGCTTCTCCATCTGTTTTCAGCCTCCATCTGTCGTCTCTCCTCTTGCTTTCAGGTAAGACTAAAGATTTATAAAAACCTAAGGGTTAGGTTGTAAGTTGTCTCTGGCAATGGCCCCCTTTTCTCTTTGCTGGGTTTACACTGACTACTGCAGCAGAACTGTGATTCTTGATCATGGCTTATATGTGCTATAGTACAAGTGGTGTTGATAATAATAATAGTGGTAGACTGCCTTGACATTGCAGTACATGGTCCAAGAGATGCTGCTATGACATAAATCATACACTATCTCATTTTGATTGCTGATAATCATAGGACACTGGAAGGACATCTTGGGAAGGAAGTTTGCAAAGGGCTTTGAAAGCTGTTGGATAGGCAAAGAATAACTTTGTTATTCATACTCTGGGACAAATCCTGAGCAGTGGTAAACACTGTCGCTTCCTTTGGCAGCTCAGGATGAGTGCTTCTCAGCAGCTGAGATCGCAATGGAAGAGTTAATTCCCTTGTTAAAAGTGCAAGCAGAGAGTAATGCTACTTGAAAACTCTGTTCTGAAAGGCAATTAAAACATTGCAGAGTGAAACTTTATGGACAACATGTGAAGGAAACTGCTACCTCCTTTACCTTGATCTTACAACCTTAGTAATACTCACCGCACTGAGGAAGCTGTGTGTCCTTTGAAAGGAAGGGCCCTTTTACAGTGTGTATGTAGGGAGCAAGGAAGAAATCACTGCCTGGCCTCACAACTCAGAGAAAGAGACCAAATGCAAACTAATTGTATACAGCAAATCAGACCTGAATGGGGTCAGCAGCAATAGAAAAATGGAGAAAGATTTTGTGATCTAGTTTTTGTTATCCAGTGTGTCTCCTGTCTAGAGCAGCAACCCTTCCCAAATTCTCTGAATCTCCAAGACCACAGTTACACTGTAGATAAGATAATTAAAGCATTTCTCTTAGCTAGTGATGTTCCTTACTTCTTTACATGCTTTTACGGTTATGTTCCACTGCTAGAGCTGAACGTGCACCTGGTTTTGCTGTGTAGCAGTAATGGGTGAAGATGTCAGTTCTTCAGTTTCATTCTAAAGTATCCTCAGGGTATGTTAGGGAATGACAAAGCTCATCTGAATTTACTTGACTGAGTGAAACCTTTTATTCGTCACATCCTACAACAAGTCAGAGCAAGAAATATTAGAAACATAAGTATATACCATTTTACCACTACTCTCATAACCCAGTGTCATTATGTATGTTCCAGGTTGTTACTTCATAGAGTAGTATCTATGTATATATATATTAAATAAATATAAGAACAAATCTTTATGTGTGTATATCCATGCATCCAGTAGCTCCCATTGGCTTCCAAAGCAAAATGACACTTGTCTCCCCCATCCCTATCACAGGTACAGGCGAAGGGTAGACAGAGACTTTGTAATACAGAATTTTAGGCTACAAGTGACTGAAATGTGGTCCTCCAGCTGTGCTAGCACAGGGGTTACTTGGGGTCTGTAACAGCCTCCTGTTCTCTATGTACTAGACACTTTGCATTACTCACTTGCAAGTTGTATGCTTCCTGCACGTAAAGTAATATGTTCCCAAAGTCTCTGAGGTGGGCTACTGGGTGTCTGATAAGACAAAACAGTGCCAGACAGGTTTAGGAAACTATTAGTGATTTTCCAAGCTATTTCACTTCTGAAAACACTTTATTTCACTGGTAGGTAAAAAATAAAAGCCAAAACAACAACAAAATCCCAACTCTAACAATTCTATGTGTAATTGAGGCTGTTAATTTACTTTGTTAGGAAAGCAAAACATAACTTTTATATTAGGGGTCTATCATCTTGGAAATACTTAAACATGTGCTTAACGTGAAACCTGTGAGGTCTTTTTGAAGATGATAATGTAGCTATCAGCGTACTTCACCCTACTATTTAGTCTGTATTGGATTAGAGCTGACATTAGCAGCCTTAACTTTCTGGTAATGTCCTTTCCTAGTTTTGCATAACAATGATAGCAAGTTTCTGTCTGATGCGATGTACACAACCCACCATTTGTCTGGGAAACTATAAGTCGATGTTCATTTTTTTTCTCTCTCTTTTTTTATTTTTTCCTCCCCCAGCCTGACTCTCTGGGCTGTAACTCTGCTTGTGCCTCTTTTTTTCCCCCAGGTTTTCTTGGGTGTTTCTATCAAAATACTTCTCATCAAACTGGGACAATGAACTTTATCTTTTTTCTTTTTTTCCTGCCAAACTTTCTTTAACGATCTCTCATATAGTTAGAGACTGCAATTTCCTTTAATTACTAGAAACCATCTAAAATAAACAATTTTAAACCAACAGAACCGAGTCATTTATTTTGCTGGTGCCCTCTCCATTATCCTTCCATTCTTATCACTAATGGTATTGAAAGATTAAACTTTATCCTACAGGCAGCGACCTACTCTCCTATTTCATTTTAATTTTTCATATCCCCCTCCCCCCATTTTGGCTGGCAGTCCCCCCAGGTTACACATTACATCAAAGTATACATCATTTGCTCTTACTTCTTTCTGCATGCTGCCTCTAGGCAAGGAAATTTGCAGAATGCTGCTGTTGCTACTGAGAACTAGCCATTTTCCTTTAGTCAAATGTTTTTTAACTTGAAAATGTCAATACAGAGACAAGTCATAAGATCAACTCATAAATATTCACAGGCCGTTTCTCTTGTTTTGTTTCTCTCCCCAAGTCACAGTTTTATCCAAGGTAGTGCTTTACTGGATACTTTGCACTTATTCATGTGTAGTCATTCCCTCATTAGCACATAAAGAGGTACCAAGAGTTAAGTTTTTCATTAGCAATTCTTGTGCAGTGTAATATCTTGCATGCATTAGGTACACAGAGATATTTCCCTCCTGAAAAAAATCCTACAGGGCTTTGTAGAAAATTACAAACTTTCTCATATAATTTTTTAAACCACCTTGTAAAATCAAACATAGAATGAAATATACTTCTATTAGATGATAAAAAGAAGTCTGTGGAGAAGAAATAACTCTAATAAATCCTGTAGGTTTCCAAAGTAATTCTATAACCCTATTAAGTTTCTTTAGAATTCTCCAAGATCTGCCCCTCTTCATGTCCATAGACTTCTTTAGAACAGAAGCAGCCATAGGGCCCAAAGCCCACTATGCCATTTCAGTGGGTTGATATCAAATAAGATTTTCCCATTGCCTCCAATCCTCCAGTGGTTTGCTGAAAACTCACCACTGTTCTTTCATTTACAAACCTTGCTAAAAATGAATAATCTCTGCTTCCAACATTTACTGAGGATCCACTGAATTGGAGAGATCTACCACCAAAGTTTCAACCCCCTGTCAGCTGTGTTTATACACGTCTATAACAAACCTGGAACATAGAGTCCCAGACTTCACCACAGGAGCACTCCCATGCTTAAGCACACAACACATGAGGTACATCAAACTGGGTTGGAACAAGGGTAGATATGGTGAAAGAATCAGCATCCTGTCAGTATGCGGGAGTGAAGACCCGAAAGTTTTAACACAGTTAAGCACAGACAACTAATCCTAAATCAAATACATTCTACCCATATAGAAATCTGTACTGAACATCAGTGTAATGACATATGCAAGGACTAAATGACCTTACGTGATCTCTTATACTATTTTTATTGTCAAACAGTCATTCAAATATTTAAAGATGAATTTGAGATAGAATTAGAAGTGAGAGAGGAGTGAAGTTCATTCTGACATCTGCTCTGTGACTATTCAATGCCTCAGTTTCCCCAAGGGACATTTCTATGTAATTGTAAATAGCTGAAAATTTAAAATTAAAAATCTAGGGCTGAATGGCAAGTGTTTGCTTTACAAGGGTTGGGCATGAAAACTTCTATGACCCTATTTGAGGCAAAGAGCAAACAGAATGTTTATTGTTAATAAGTGATATACATTTCTGAGTAAAAACAATGATATGATCTCAACAGCTGGTTGATTTAATATAAATATTCAAATGCAGAAACAGTTTATTAAACAGATTGGAAATCATCAACTTCATTATTGTAATAGAGCAAATACAGGATCTTGATTTTCAGTAAACGGAACAATCTACCGTATGCCGAGTCACTTGCTGTCTGTTACTATATTCTATTAAAAAGAAAATAATGATTCTAACAGAATGTCGTGTAGCCACTTCAGGAATTAATAGAATTAGTGCAGCAGCCACAAGACAGAATATAAATATTCTATTGAATTATCAATTAAAATCCCATAGCAATAAAGGTAAACCACATCAAATAAGTGAACAGAAATTACAGACTATTTTCCAACTTCTGGTATTAGTCTTCATCTTGAGCCTGGAATGAAAATTCTTGAGAGTAACAAGTATATAATTACTTGACATTTTTCTTCTTCATTTCGTCTTAGGAAAACAAATTACATGATGTAAGTGCAGCTCTTTGGATTTGCGAACTGCTGGCATAATGAAGAAAACACTGTGTAGTTATTAGGCATTGAACATTCATTGATGTTAATTCTTGCTCAAAAGATTGAGGCATAGATCATCTCAGTTTCTAATATGAGTCTGCTGAAGTTTCATCTCCATCAGACGCATTTTGTCCCTGTTGTAAGGAGGAAAGCCTAGTTCATTTGCCTCATTTGGCTGGACTTTTCTCCTGACAGCCACCTAAAGCAAACTACAATCCTTACAAAGTCAGCTTCTTTCATAAGTCATTTATGGTAATTAGCTGCAAGCATCAAAGAGGTAAAAGTATGTCACAAGTTGCAGAGGAATTCTTTGGAGTTATATGTAGGGATGAGGGAAAGAAATCAAGAAAGGAAAAATATCTAAGTGAAATATTCCCAATCTCTATTAGAATCTGGAATCATATTTACATGTCAATTTAAATGTAGATATTCTAATAGAAGGGGAAGACTGTTGGTTGTTTTGGGGCAGAACAAACTAATGTGATTTGCATTCCTACTTCTTCTCATGTCTCCCATATTCTGAAGATACTTCAGTTTCATGTATAATAACCTTTCTTGTCTCTCAATTATAACATAAAAGATACCAGTACTGCATCAACAGTGACAAGACCAAAGTCTGTTCTTCTGCTTTTACAGTAGAAAGAAAATATAATGGATGCAACATTGTTATTTACTCACAGTATTCAGTAAAAAAAAATAAAAATAAAAAGAATAAAAAAAGAGATAAAAAATGAAAAGCAGATGAAAAGCAATCTAATGAAGTGCTTTAGCCAACGGAAATAAGGAAATAGCATTAGAAAACTTGGGTATGTTTCTGGCTCAATCTTTAGTACTAGCCACCTTGGAAAAATCATTTTCCTTTTTTGCACTTCCATTTGCTGTCTTATTACTTCCCTTTACAATCCAGTTTGATTGCAGTGTTTTCTAACCACTTTAATGTACATAAAGTGAGACAAAATATGTAGGCCTTGTAGGGTTTTCCTTCATCTCAGTAATATCAAAACAATCCTTACCAGTGTAGATTTAAAGGCATAATAGGTATAGCCTTGGTCCTGTCCACTTAACGGTTTTCCACAGATAACTGTTGGTAGAAAAGGGCTGATTTTATTGATTTACTTCTAGAAATGGAAGAATGTAATAATAGCACTATTATATTAAAAAGAATGTTGCTTAGCTTTTTGTATTATTATTATGAACATTTTAAAAAGAGAAAGTTTTGCAGTGAAGCAAAGCTTTGAAATACTTAGAAATACTTATATTTCTTTTACACATACACTGAATGCTTTTCAAAATTCTAACTTAAATTCTGAATTAAAATGGAAATATTACGATTATTCTTCTTCTACAAGTGTTAGAGTTCTCCCCACGCAGAAATGTCAGTGCATACTAATCACTCTTTTTTTTTTTTTTAATGCT
>VXAB01014108.1:0-29844 GCA_013399175.1 Odontophorus gujanensis | reverse complement strand
GAAAGAAAGAAAGAAAGAAACACTCAAAACCTAAAGAGCCCGTTCAAATAATAATATCACTGATGAAATTGCTTTTTTTTTTTTTTTGTGATCAAAACCAGCTATGTACTTGTGTAATTTAAGTGTTTTGGGAAACCTGAGCTTTGTATAACATGGCTTATGTTGGACAAGAGTCTAAATCAGAAGTAAATGCTGAAAGAGGCATTGTGAAATTTGATACAAAAACCTTATTTATTTACACTTTTATAGATTATTTAGAACAAAAAAATCCAAAGTGTCTATTAATAGAAAAGATGTTATCAAATTTTCCTGAAAAGAGAATAAAAATTCAAAGCCATGTCAACTTTGAACCACATTTAACAGAAATGAACAATTAAAGATTCTTTGTGTCCAAGGAGGTCTGAGTCAGACCTCTAAGGTGTTAGAAATATAGATTGCAAATATCACAAGAAAACTCCAATTGGAAACATGTTTAGCCAGCATAACTTGAGAAAAATAACTTGAAAACCATAGGGGGCACTTTGGCACAAAACTGTGTCTACCAATGTGGCTTACCTGTGTTAGCTAAAGGCTTGTTGCTTCTAGCTACTGAACAGAGGTACGAATGCTGCTGTTCACAGTGTATTCATCGATTCTTTTCAGGTTAGTGCATCCTTTATTTATTTATTTATTTATTTCAAGTTCTAAAGAAAGAAAAAAATGAAGTTATTTTCAAACTAGCATGTATTTTTTTTTTTTCCAATATGAGGTCAATTTCTGGATAAATAATTCGCTGTTTTTAAAAGGAATTCATAGGGGCTTGGAATATTAATGTTTGATAATTTTAGGTATGAGACATGCAGCAGAAAACAGGAAGAAGATAGTTTCAGGCTTTGCAAACTCCAACATCAGCTTCTTTGGTTTATTTCTTGTTCACAGAAACTTGTTGCAACCACGGGGTTTCTCCAGACATGCGTTTTGGGAAGCATTTGTCATGGGTTTGCCATTGAGTGACCTCACTCCCGGAAATCTGTTTGTAATGGGTAATAATAACAATGAAGATGTCATCAAGCTGTAAAATTCTCTGGAGAACTGGAGTCTGTTCTCAGCTCACACTGTATGTAAACATTAGAAGTATATGTAGCGTTGCAATATCCTATGATCCTGCCTGCAAAAATAGAGAAGGATAGGGCTTCTTCCCTACAAAGCCACACTAAATTGTGAGGAAAGAGCTATACTTAAAATTGCGTTACCCTCCATTATCGTGCTGAACTTGAAATATTGGGCTAATATCTAATCATTCAGATTAGTTCAGTGTCCCTTGCCTATTTCAACACCAGGACATGATCTCTTCAGAAGTGTCTGTGATGGCTGCGAGTCAAAACCACTGATGAAAGCCAAGTTTCCTGTCCGTCGTGCGTTAAGCACTAGTCTTGCTCCCTTTTATCTGTCTTTCTGTAGAATTTACAACCCCTGCAAGGAACAATTTGTAAATTTTCATTCTTCCTCAGCCTTAATTTCACAGCATGTGTATTTTCTGCATGTAGACCTGCCTATAGAAACAAATAGAAACAAATTTCCTGAACACCCATAGCATCTAACTTTGGAAGAAACTATGTGACTAGAACCATGTTATCCTCATGGTGTACTCAGATTAGCTATTGTCTGAAGGATGTTAGTGGGCTGTGATACAATATGTCAAGGAAGACTTCTGCGCACTCTTTTCCATGTAGAAAGTCGATAGAAGTTTGCCAGTTATCAAAAAATTTGAGGTCTTGCGTCAGCTGCTGACATAAAGCTGAGAAGGTAGCATACAGTTCTGCAGGCTACTAATTCCCTCTCTACTAGGAAAACAAAGGGTCTGTGAGTGGTGCCAACAAGGTGGAGAGGGTCAGGAAAGACAGCAGTGGAGACACCTGGGCCTCTAGGAACAAAGTGACTACGCTGATTGTTTACCAACATGTCATGATAGTTCCCCAACTAGGCAGTCACACACTTGAGGGTCTCATTTCTGCCTCCAAGTCCAACAGAGTGCAATACCTCCCCTTGGGCAAAGTTCACCTCCCTCCTTGTGTGGGATCTCTTCCTCCTTTCACTGCTTCCTTGACTCGCTAATCTTTGTTTCTTATATGAGCTGATACAGCAAAAGCAGTGACAGTAACTATACTGGCAGTTCAGGAAAGACAAGGGACCTGTCAAGGGTTCTAGAAAGGTTTCCTCTTGGTGTGCAATGCAGCCTAAGCCAAGAGGCTGCAAACTATGTTTAGATCCTTCCAAGACTGAACACCTGACCTATGGGCAGAGCTACTGATGATGGGCAGTGACAGGCAACAATTATAATATTATTTAATTAAATATTTAATATTTAATATTAAATCATATGAATTTAATTATCAATATCAATTTAATATTAAATCATATGAAAAAAGACAGACATCCAGCTTCTGCAGCCTATTGTATTTTTCTATAAATACTTCATCTAAAACCAGCAGGAAATTCCTCAAGGCCAATGTACATCTACCTATCCCCTTTGCTAGCCTTTCCAAGATACCAGGAAGGCTAAACTGCAGGACCAAGTCAGGTATGTGACAATATTTTTTAGGAATTTCCTCCATCACACCTGAATATTCACTAACACTTACTGTGTACAGTTCTAAATTATAGCAAACACCTTCAGGCCAAGTGTGAAGAAAATGAGAACACCTGACACAGACTGTATTTATCTGTTGGGTTGTTTTTTTTTGTATAAGAAAATAGAATTTCACGTAAGCATTCTTAAAGAAACACTGTTATGAGTGCACAGCACAGTGGGCTTTGAGAAGAACGCAGAAATACCATCCCTCCATGAATGAGTCAAAAAAAACCAGTGACTTCTTCACAGAACCTCATTAGTTACTCTTCACAGAAATACTTCAGTGATTTCCAGGTCGTCTCTGATGAAGAATATGAGAGAGGAGGGAATGATGAAAGAGCCCACACTAAAAAGGGGAGAGAGTTTTCTTGAAATGTAAGACCAGAATTTAATAAAGAAACTGTAGTAGTCCTTGGATTGCTTCAGTGCAGGTACATAAAGTGGGAATGTTGATCATAGTGGTGAAAAATCTGCTATCGTACATAAACATCATGGAGTGCTTATGCTTGAGAAGAAGATGCAACAGACATCTAACCTAGGGTAATCTGACCTCCAGTGATGCTTATTCCTTCCCTCCCTCCTGCCTCCTTAATTAACAAGTGATTTTTTGCTCTAGAGCATTAGGGTTTATAACATGCATTTGTTTTTGCTTGCCTAATAAAGATGGATCTTCTAATTATCCATGTGCTGTCTGATGCTTTAATAGAGCTCGTTATGCTCTTAATCTCATGTTTTACAGAGTGGAAATAAGAATTCCACCTCCCTGTGCACCCCTTAAAGGTTATACTAACAGCACAAACCCTGCCATTTTTCCAGCACAGTGTTGAAGCTGGCTGTCAGCACTGCTGCTTGCCAGGCCCCAAGGGCTCCCCCATCTTCCCTGTGGGCATGGACTCAACATGTGACAGACCCTGGTACTCCAAGCAGCCTGTGTGCCTTATAGGTCCCAGGGCCCTGGCTTACTCCCCAACCAGAAGGTTTCTTTGAAATGCCCAAAGAAGTCCCCAGCATGGTCTGGGGGAATGAGGAGAATCTTTTCAAGAACTCCTGCCCTGGAAGAAGAAAGAAAACCAACCTGAACACATGACAGCAATTGTTAAGCAGAGGCTGACAATAGAGGTCTAACTTCCACCAAGTAAAAAGATATTTTCTTTCACAGCTGTCTTCCTTCTCAGCTTCTCTGAAACACCCCTTTTCTTTAAAGGAGAACAGTAAGCAGAAACTGACAATTTTCTTTTTCTGCTCCTAATTTTAAGATTTTGCTTTTATTCTTGCATTGTAGAATACTTTGAGGCCCTGCCTTGGCCTTCTGCTGCCTTTCACAAAGCAGATATTTTTATGCAAATTGGCAAGTGTTATCCACACACTTTGCTGACAACGTGCAGATCACACAGAACTGTTTTAATTCCTTGCTTTCAGCTGTTCGGTTGTGTTAAACAGTAGAAGGTATACTTCTGAATACTCATTGCCCATGTAAGAAAATGCTGTGGTTGCTGTAAGGATCTGCTGCAGCTCAAGAACGGAAAGTAAATACACTATTTAAACTGTGATACATCATATATTTATAATCATTGGATCTATTGAATAAAATGAAATCTAAGGAATTTTCTTTTCTGCTTTCATTTAATGTTTCCTAGTTTGTGAATGGCTTTTTAAGTTTTTCCCACCTTTATTTTCTAGGAAGATAGAGTCTTTAAAGTAGTTCAGAACCAGCATATCTATTTAGGAAGACTTATGAAACATTTTGAGATCATGTATGCCTGACTGCTACTTCACCAGAAAAGTATCTTCAGCTCATCAAATTCTTGGTAGTGATCACACATGATGCTGATAGGACAAAACTTCCTCTTGAAACAAGGGGTGCAGAATCAGGACCTCAAAGAAGACATACATTAACAATCTGACAGCAAGTAAAGTGGCAGGTTGTGGGGAATCTATTTTAACTCCCTTGGCACAATCTCAGAGTTCACTGAGTGTTGCCATAACAATGCAATCAACTTAGGATCAAAAATCTTTTCTTTGGAGCTGGCACCCTCAACATTCTGTTGACCCATAAGAGGTATCAGCAATACCTCTTTTTCATCAAGCCATGAAAACTTTAAAGATGTCTACCAGTCTATTAATGTGTTTTGAACTTACAAAGAATTAGGACAGTTTGCAACTCTGTTTTTGAATCCAGACACACCATCATCAGATATAAGGTTAACATTTTCATCCTTTTTCTATTCATTTTACTTTGTTGATTTTGGCATCTTTTTTTTGTTTTGTTTTATTTTGTTTTGCACTAGTTCACACTGCACTGCTCTAAAACAGTTTTTAGTTTTAGTCCACACTATATGTTTTACTGCCATTTCCTGGGAACGATCAATGACCTTTCTTAATAATGTATCTCTTTTCTGAATGTTATATGTAATTAAAAAATGAGCACATGCTATATTTATATTTGGTAGTAAAAATTCCTTCACAAATAATGCTGCTATCAACACAATCATATAGACAGACACTGCTATTAATAAACAAGCTTGAACTAAACCACAAATGTACAGATTTAGAGGAATTAGCCTCTCAGTAGTGCAATCATAACATATCACACATTCTGTTTTCTAGTTGATATGCTCCTCCTTGCAATAGTTTGTACTGCTTTGCAAACAACCCATTCCATTGACCTGGCTCCACTGATTTCAGCTGAATGTTGTCTGTCTGAAAATGGCAAGGATGTTGAGAACAAAGAGCCACTAGTCAGTCAGCTTGTGTATTGTTACAGAATTTGGAAAGTGGTGGGGAATCTCTTGTGATCATAACAATACTGTAAACAAAGCAGAAACATCCATTATGTATGTAAGAATACAGTTTCTTACCAAGACTGAAGCTGCCCCAAGATCCTTTCATTTTTTTGACACAGCCTTTTAGCATCTGTGAGGATATTCTGGCTAATATTAGCACATGATTGATTGTCATCAGTCTTTCCTAAAGTTTATTTCCCTATTGTGATCAATTTTCCCTAAAATTATTTCCAGAAATAGACTACAGAAGTCCACAATAAATGGTTTTCCTTTACTTCTAGCATGTCTCCAGATCAGTTTGCAGCTGATTATATAATCCATACTGCCCAGCTTCCTTTTGCTTAACGAGATCCCCACAATGAAGCCCGTTTCACATCCCTGTGAGTGCGGTTGGCTAGTTTACCTGTGATTTTACTGGGTAAAGTGTTTGTGGCTAGACACCTTGTGCTGTAAACTATGGACTTGGAAACTTGTTCCATCTCTCTTTCAACAAAGCCTCACTGTCTTCCATGGTAGAGGATAAGGGACTGTTTGTTTGGAAAGGTTTGGTAGCTAACTTTTTTTTTCCACATTTTGTAGATGTATTAGTGTCTTAAAATATTTGGCACTTTAGGTATACATTGGATATATTGCAGTAAAATGTAAAAGGAAGAAAGATTGTCCTTGCCTTTGCAGCTTTGGTTTCTTTTTATCTTGCCTTTGCAGCTTTGGTTTCTTTTTATGATTATTTTGAGGGTCATTCCAAAAGTAATACCTTCTATTTAATTATGTTGGCCCACAACAACAGAGGCAGATGATGATATGGCTCCCAAAGTTGGATTATCCCAACATAATTGCATTACAAGTTGTTGCAATGTGACAGAGGGCAGCAGAGGGGCAGTCTAAAAGAATGGAGTCTGATGTGACAATGCATATGAAGCAAAGGTGTGTAATTGAATTTTTCCATGTGGAAAGAATTTCACTGACATTCATCAATGCTTCCTGAAAGTAATTGGAGACCCAACAGTGGAAGTGAGCACAGTGAGGCCTGGGTGGTGTGTTTCTCCAGTAGAAACAGCAACATGAAAGAGAAGCCATGTTCCAGACTGCCATGCACAGCTGTCATATCACAGAATAACGGGTGTCTTGATCAGCTCATCTGCATGAATCAGCTAATGGTGGTGAATATGCTGAAAAATAATGTTTTGTAGTTGAGAATCTGTTCTACCAAATAATCTTATTGTGCCTTTTGTAGCTCTTGTAGTTTCCTTGGAAATTAATATGAGGCATTACTTTCACAGTGACCCTCATATAATGTTTAATGAGAAGAAATTTGATTATATTCTTGTTAATTTAAGGGGTCTTTTATCTTCCATTGTTTATTAGCAATGCATAAATTCTTAAATGGCAGGATAGCCTTTCTAAGTCAGGAATTCACATAGTCCCTCTTTGCATATAAATATGACTTTAGCCTTCAAACTCCAGCACATGCTAATTCATGCTATAATTAGTGTTTGTTTCCTTTCTGCAGCCATTCTCTTTTTGACTGTGATGTCCAAGTTTACATTTTAGAAACAGTAAACTTCATCCTCCGCTTAGTGTAGGGAAGGACCTATGAAAGCAACAAAGCAGACTGAATTAAGAACATAATCAGACCTTTTTGATAGGTAGCCTCCATTTTCTACAGTTCCTTTGCAATGTTGTTTGTTCTAAGTTACAAGGCAAGCTGAAAGCTGTTTCGTGAGCAGTAAGAAATGGCCAGAGCATTGTGGATGGCTGCATGCTACTGGATTCACCCAAAGATCCCTGATGTCTTCTGGATCATCTAGAGATATGCGGGTTGTTACACCTAGCAGCAATCAGCCTTTCTCTGTGACATGTATCTTGCATGCAGAGGTGCCATACACCACTGGAACACGCAATCTGAATAGAGGCTCGAGGTATCCTCAAATTATCAGCTCCTATGACCCTCGTGTCTACATCCTCTTTTTTTTCTTCTCTGGCATAACACTTAACTCTGGTAGGTTGAGAGGGTGCACCTCATTCTAGACACAAACAAACATAATATAACCAAGAGACCATGTAAAATTCTAAAATTGCTTTCATCTTTTCTGGCTGCTGAATGTCTTTAGTTGAAGGTTCATGATACTGAATTGTGTTTTCTTAGTGCAATATATAAGTGCATTGATCTAGTCAGGTGAGATGCAGTGCAAAGGAAATCTAAGAGCAGTATGTAGGGGTTGACTTTGAGTACTCCAATAGGCAGGAACAGCATTCAGAACTTTCTATGTTAGCCTTTGTAAAGAATTTCCTATTTTTTATTTTTTGTTCAGACCAGGGGTTATTTTTTTGCAAATAGACATCAACTTGCAATGACAGTTAGTACTTAACAATAATATTATTTACTTTCTGTTTGATCCCCTTCCAGGATTCCCCTCTTTTTGGAGCCTCTGCCATTGATTGTGTGCTCTGTAACACCAAGAACTGTGGCAGGGCACAGTTTCTAATACATGATAATAAAATATATTTTCAGATCATAAGAACAATCTCAAGCTGATGTGTGAATGCATTATTTCTTCTTCCCTTTAATTTTTTGCAGATCAGAGTGATACATTGTCTCTAAAATCAAGCTGCCCTTTGCAGTTGAATTCCTGCTGACTTTAGGAGCAGGCAGTGATTTTGCTTCCAGATGAAACTAGAGGAGAACAAACATCTGTGAAGAAGAGAGGATGGTGGCAGCCCAGTGAACTGCCTGAGAGCAAAGTGTTCAACATGCTCACTAGTAAGTGTCAGCTTGATTTGAATCACTTGCTTAAGTGCAGCCTAGCTGATGCCAAAAGAACATACCTTTCTTCAATGAAATGGAATCCCAACGCATAAATAAAAGATTTCACCTGGGAAGAGTGATTTATTATCTCCATCCCAAGCAAGATGCCTATGATTTACCACAGCTCCTTGCTTTAAAGCAAAAGTAAAAACAATCACTCTCCCAGCAAAATAACCTCAAAGCAGCGACCACCATCACTATCTCCATTAGCTGGCAGAGAAGTCTGAGATACTTCTATACCAGTGATTTAGCTGAAGTCAACAAAGTCATATGGATGAGCAAATGAGAGACAAACTGGGTTCCTGGTTCCAAACATCATGTGGAATTCACTGATATTCATTAAAATGAAGAAAAAAATTGTATCATAGTGGGCTTCTATCCAGTCTAAAACTCTGATCCTGTATCCCACTGAAGGAGCCAGCTAATTTATTCCTTACCATATGGATGTTGTAAAGCTGTAGAGATCAAAACCTTCCCTGACAGAACCTTGGATCAACCAAAGAAAACATTTCTGTTCCCTCCTGAGCAGCCATTTCGGGATTTATGAAGAGCCTGATCCATGTTGGGACAACACTTTGGACAGTTTAGTCAATGCTAAAGAACATTTACGCAGCAGACGCAATCAATAAAGCTTATAATTTATTTACTTCATTCCTGAGTCTATGAGGTTTGATTTAAGGAGCTGACATGGGATGTCAAAGTGAGAAGGGGCTTTCAGATGTGAATGGCAGGATTTAAATACTGTCTAGATCTGAGGTAGATTCTCCAGAATCTCTTGCTCAGAATTACACTGAAAACAAGACAGTATTCATAGACACTCTCAGCAGATTACTACACTACATCTGCTGCTAGCTGTTGCCATAAATTACGTACATCATATTCAAAACCACTGGACTGTGATGACTGTCTCTCTCTGACTCTGCTCACTCATGTAGTCTGAACTTCTGCAGGTTGTGGGAAATGCATGCAGGATAGAACATGCGGTCCTAATACTGCTTGAAGTTGGGAAAAGAAAGAATTATCATGAATCTAGGGTGAACTAAAGTCAGGAAAAACTGAGTGCACAAGTCTCTTTTTTGCCTGAGCACCCTCTATTTGTCCCATCCACAAAATTTCAGGGAACATGCTAAGACAATGGCTGTCAAGGTCAACATACTTCTCTTGCGGAGACAAGTCCACTTCATTTCCCAGTAACTACTTCTTTCTTTCCATTAAGAAGTAAATAGTCTGAGGTTCCTGCAGTGTTGCTTGAAAAGCAGAGTACTTGCTGAGACAATATAATAATTTCAGGTGAAAATGCCTCTCACTGGAAAAACTTCACCAAGCAATTTACTCAAGCTTTAAGCTGAAAATAGGAAGCTACTGCTGAACTGCTTAGTATATTCTTTGTTTTCAGTTCTCAGCACAATGTCTGCCAGATTTAGTGCATAATGTTCACCAGTAGGGACAACTCTGAAAGCATGACCAGCCTTGAAAATTTTTATGTGGCAGTGAGTAGTTGAAGACACTGCATGAAAAGATCATTGAGTGACTTGCCCCTTCTTCTCTCCTTCCAGGGCTTTATGATATCTAACAGAGGTGAAAAAAATGATGTGAGCGTGACATGCTTATATGTTTTTATTTATAAGATATAAACTATTTCCTAAATCTTTAGTCCCATTTACATCATGAAACATAAATAAGCATAAATCCAGGGAGATAAAGAAATGTGAGCTTTTGCAAGTGCTGTAATCGTACCAGTTCTGCCTAAATTTAATTTCTTGGGATTTCCTTCTTATGAAAGACCANCAATCTCATCAGGTTTTTTTAGTGTCTAGAGAGTACCCATTCCCCCACAGTGTTCCTGTCACTCCTTGTGCTGCACAACAGTGTCCACTAATGGTAGACATTGAGGCACTACCGAATCTGAAGTTTATTATGAGACTTCATTGGCCCTCCAAATATAAGCTTTGAAGCCACTTCATTAGCACTGCAGAGAGATTTTCCCTTCTTGGTTTGAACAAGGTGGAATTTTCATCTTCATATTCTCAGAAAGTACAGTGGCTACTCCAAGAACACGGCAAACACTGTACAGTACAATACAGGTATATAAAAAATGTAAGCAACTTACTCCTTCAGGAAGAAATATTAGCACTAGCTAAAAGAAACTACAGAAATATAGAGGAGCAGAGACTATCTATTTCTAGTATTCAGAAATACAAATGGCAGGACTAAGATAGGCAAAACACGCATCTACCTCCTCTTCTCATGTTCACAAAACTAAGGATAACAGTTGCATATTTTTTTGTTTCACTACTCAAGCACACATAAGCAAAACTCCCAACACTTAGTCATCTCCATATACAATGTGCTGCTTTTCTTTGCCCAAGTGAGAAAAAGAATGATTTTTTGTCATTCAGAGAATGTTCTGAAAAACAAACTTTGAAAATCCACTTTTTCTCCTCAGGAACTAGGAAAAATATGCCTCTTTTGGCTAAAGTATCAGTGTACCACATGATAACCAACAGTCATTTCCACCTGTTCTTGCATTCAACATCAAAGCTACTGATATTTCTGAAGGAAGCGTAAAACGATAATGAATTTCTAATTTCTGGTACCGATATATAAGAAGAATGATAGTATCAGTCTGCATTCCCCTGTGCTTGTTCTGTCTGTAAGTATTATTGTTGGTTTTGACAACAAATCTTGTACTTCATAAGAATATCTCTGACTGCTTAAGTGGTCTAAGTAGAAAGAATGTTGTTTTGTTCTTGAGTGAGATTTATTTCACCCTTGGCAAGAAGTCACTTGTTTATTTTGAGGGGTTTAAACTTCTGCTTACTGCAAAGTGAGAAGGGAAAAATCTCTCCTTTGTGCTCAGACTCAGTTTTTAGATCTTTAGTTTTTTACATTGGAGAGAAGTTCTAGAAATCTCATCTCCATGTATTCTGATGTACTAATATAACACATGGCTTCTTGCTTTTACTCATCATGTTGCCTGTCAGCTTTATTATTGCTGGATTACTTTCAAAAAATTATAATTACAAAACAACAACAACAACAAAAAACCTTGTTTGGAAGATATTTATCCAAATATCGAAACCATTTTTTGAGGAACAAATCCATACTGAGCAGAGATATCANAGCGTGACATGCTTATATGTTTTTATTTATAAGATATAAACTATTTCCTAAATCTTTAGTCCCATTTACATCATGAAACATAAATAAGCATAAATCCAGGGAGATAAAGAAATGTGAGCTTTTGCAAGTGCTGTAATCGTACCAGTTCTGCCTAAATTTAATTTCTTGGGATTTCCTTCTTATGAAAGACCACAGGGCCATAATGTAAAAGGAATGGAAACATCCTTGGAGGTGGAAACCAGCAGTAGAGTACAAGGTACTGGCAGAGACTGTTTCCTTCAGCCCAGTGTCACCATCCTCTTAGACCAGAGCACACAGCTAGCACTTAGTGGTAGAGCCTGCACATGGGGAACTATAGTAGAAAGACAACGAGTGAAGAGTAAATCAGTCTTTTTGTCCATTTTATTTATTTTANATATAGAGGAGCAGAGACTATCTATTTCTAGTATTCAGAAATACAAATGGCAGGACTAAGATAGGCAAAACACGCATCTACCTCCTCTTCTCATGTTCACAAAACTAAGGATAACAGTTGCATATTTTTTTGTTTCACTACTCAAGCACACATAAGCAAAACTCCCAACACTTAGTCATCTCCATATACAATGTGCTGCTTTTCTTTGCCCAAGTGAGAAAAAGAATGATTTTTTGTCATTCAGAGAATGTTCTGAAAAACAAACTTTGAAAATCCACTTTTTCTCCTCAGGAACTAGGAAAAATATGCCTCTTTTGGCTAAAGTATCAGTGTACCACATGATAACCAACAGTCATTTCCACCTGTTCTTGCATTCAACATCAAAGCTACTGATATTTCTGAAGGAAGCGTAAAACGATAATGAATTTCTAATTTCTGGTACCGATATATAAGAAGAATGATAGTATCAGTCTGCATTCCCCTGTGCTTGTTCTGTCTGTAAGTATTATTGTTGGTTTTGACAACAAATCTTGTACTTCATAAGAATATCTCTGACTGCTTAAGTGGTCTAAGTAGAAAGAATGTTGTTTTGTTCTTGAGTGAGATTTATTTCACCCTTGGCAAGAAGTCACTTGTTTATTTTGAGGGGTTTAAACTTCTGCTTACTGCAAAGTGAGAAGGGAAAAATCTCTCCTTTGTGCTCAGACTCAGTTTTTAGATCTTTAGTTTTTTACATTGGAGCGAAGTTCTAGAAATCTCATCTCCATGTATTCTGATGTACTAATATAACACATGGCTTCTTGCTTTTACTCATCATGTTGCCTGTCAGCTTTATTATTGCTGGATTACTTTCAAAAAATTATAATTACAAAACAACAACAACAACAAAAAACCTTGTTTGGAAGATATTTATCCAAATATCGAAACCATTTTTTGAGGAACAAATCCATACTGAGCAGAGATATCATTTGCAGCAATAATGTCTGGAAGAAAAGAAAATGAAAATTGTCAGTCAAAGTAAACAGATTCTATATTGCAGCACCCAGGAGGCTGTGCTACAGTATATAATCTATTCAGTTGCTCACACCTAGTCCTATTTTCAAAGTCATAGACTGGGGTGGATTTGTCAGAGTTTCAACAATATAATTGTTTAGCTGTAAATTTTCCTGCTGGCAAGTTCCAGAGTTTTCAGATAATCCCAGGCAGGGATTTAGGCTAGCAGTCACATACACAATAAATAGTTCACAGGTAGCATGTGGAGCTTGCAAACCATGCTACCACAGAAGTTTGCAGGGGATCATGAGCTCCCTAAAGCACACAATGTAATTTGAATATATCATACACTGGTACTTTCATCACAGTGAACAAAAAGAGTGACGTTGTGGATTGTGTATGATTAACAGTAGACGTGCAGTATAAGTTTAGAAGTGTGTAAATCACTCAAATTTTTTGCATCTTGAGCAATAAGATGCATTCCCGCTTGAAGCCATGTGGAGAGGGCTTGGCTCAGGCCTCATTTCAAAACAGTCAAGGGAAACACCTGTCTCTCTGTTAGCACAAGGCATGGCCCATAGCTTCTTACTTTGGCTATTTTTCTCCTGACTGCACAACTTATGTCCTGGCAGCAAGATCTCCTGAGGTTTTTTGTTTTATTTGAATGCTTATTTAGCTTCCATCTAAGTTATACAGCAGGGCTTGAAGTGTTTATAGAAAAAGCTACAAAGATAGCAGTCATACTGAAACCACTTCGCAGGTAAACATGATGAGAGGTGATGCACATAAGCTAATGAAGAGGAAAGGAGAGAGAAGAGCATTTCCATTTCTCAGTGGATTAGTAAGCCAAAGACTATTTCCCTGACTGAGCTGGAGTTTTCACTCTCGAAGCACCACAAAAAGAGACATTTACTTATCCTTAGATTGAAGCAAAACAATTCTGGAAGACTCCAAAGCACGGTACCGTGTCCCGTCTCTCACATACCCTTCCTCTTCTGTTTTGTGAAGGGTAACACAAATCCTGCCAACAGAACTCCTCTCCTGAAACTCACTGCAAATAACCTTCACCTCTTAGCTCTTAAAAATAAAACAAAACAAAAGCAACACAGAATAATTATTACAATAACTGCTCCTTTCCAAGTCCCTGAAATTGCGTGAGAGTAGGAAAGATACTATTCCACAGTATTCAACCCATCAGAAAGGGCCTCACTCATAGTGCAAATTCTGCAGATACTGTGGTGGGACTAACCTTTGCATCTTGAAGGGTTACCTGCTTCAACAGTTGGCCCCACTGTACTGTAACACATTTCCCAGACCCTCTGTACTCACAACTCTTCTCTTTATCATCACTACAGCTCTCTGGAGTTTAAAGAGACATAGCTGGCAGGAGGTCACCTAGGACATCCAGGTGAGGCCCTCTTTCTGAAATCATTAACTGCAAGTCCATCTCTATTTTACTTCAAAAAACTAAAAATAAAAAATAGAATTAAAATAATAATTATTTTTTTAATCCCAGTTCGTTGAATAGAAAAGCTGTGTTGAGATAGTATTCTCAAAAATTTGTGATGGGGCACTAAGCAGAATTTAAAAAAAAAAAAACAAAAAACAAAAAACAAAGAAGATTAGGTAGGTCAGAGGGACAAAACAGACCTAGAGTAAGACAAAACAGCAAGCATTTTCCTCGGTGGTCCATAATTTCCAGAGTTTTGTGGTTGTTCTTGTTGGTGACCTCAGTGGTGCATGGAGACACAGAAACACCAGCCACAGACATCCAGAGCCTAGGGTGATCTTTATATTGCCTTTTGCAGTTTCTCCCTTGTTTAGGTGCAGCAAGGCAGTTTTCAAACTCCTTACAGATCGCTGCAGTTCAAACTTCAGGATTTGGTGGGGAGAGTGGGCAAAATATTGACTGTATTCAGGTCTTTTCCTTAAAAGCTATATGCTCTTCAAAGATAATTTGGAGTACAATTTTAGAGCTTAAAACAGTGCCAGAGAAAAAAAAAAGCTCTAAGTATTTTCTGCCTTCTTTTCTTCCTTTATTTCCTTCTTTCTTTTATTGAAAACACACAGAAAGAATTGTCTTATCACCATCTTCCTTGAATACCCCTGAAGATCAAGCAGCTTATAGTCAAAGTTATTTTAAATTCTTCTGTAACACAGTTCTCTGGCTGGTATCTGTAACTGTGTCCTCGCCTCAAGCTTTATCCAATAATTAATCAAATTGCCTTGGTCACAGATACTTGGACTGTAAAATTCCTCTGCAAAAGACACTCACGCCATACATGTCCTGACTCCATACACACAGGAGTCTGATTTATTCATCAATTTGGCCTGACTAGAAGCAGAGCTATTGTTTTTCACCTGGGGTCTGATCCAGCACTCATTGATGTCAAAGGCAGTGCTCCTATTGACTTCCATGGGACACAGGATCAAGGTTTTCGCCCACCAGCAACAGACAGTAAGTCGTGCTGGTAGCAAGGGCAAGAGTCCCAAAGGCAATTTAGAGTGCAACAAATTTACCATTGTGTGCTAGGTTACTGGAGATGCTCCTTATAATCAAACCATCTATCCTCAGTGTTTAGGCACTTATGCTGAGCAGCACTGCCACAGTAGCTAAGTTTCCAAACATCTACTTCAGCCTTTGTCAAATTCAGTATAAATCCCTGAGGCCATTTCCAATTTTTATTTCTCTTTCTTTCTGCCATTGTATTTTTCTGTCTTTCTCTCTTATTCTTTCTTTTGCTTTTATAGAACCATAGAATCATAGAGTGGGTTGATTTGGAAGGAACCTCAAGCATTATTAAGTTCAATCCCCCTGTCACAGGCAGGGTTGCCAACCACTAGATCAAGTATTAGATCAGGTTGTTCAGGGCCCCATCCAACCTCTGAACACCTCTAGAGACGAGAAACCCACAAACTCTCTGGGCAACCTGGTCAGCACCTCATCACCCTCTCAGTGAAAAATTTCCCCCGACATCTAATCTAAATCTCTCCTCCTTTAGTTTAAAACCATCCTGCTTTGTCCTATATCTATATACCTGTGTAAAAAGTTGATTTCTCTCCTGTTTATAGTCTGCCTATAAATACTGGAAGGCTGCAATGGGGTCTCCCCGCAACCTTCTCTTTTCCAGACTGAACAAGTCCAGCTCTCTCAGCCTTTCTTCACAGGAGAGATACTCCAGCCCTCTGAATATCCTTCTGGCCCTCCTCTGGATCCGCTCCATAAACTCTACCTGGGTCTAGATGAGGGCAGAGTAGAGGGAGACAAGCACCTCCCTTGTACTGCTGGCCACCCCTCTTTTGATGAAACCCAGGATACTGTTAAGTTTTTCATCTACCAGGTCCTCTAAGTCCTCGACAGGGCTGCTCTCAATGAGTTCTCCTCCCACGTTTTACATATTTCTGGGATTATACCAAACCAAGAGCAACCCATTAGGTTCATATGGGCCCACCTTTCAAATTTATCAAGGTCCCTCTACATGGTGTCCCTTCCTTCTGCCATATCGACTGCGCTACTTTGCCTGATTTCATCAGCAAACTTGTTGAGGGTGCAATCTATGTCATTGATAAAGATGTTAAAGATTATTGGTCCCAAAACAGACCCCTGGGGGACTTTTGGAGGTCATTGCTGATCTCCACCTGGACATAAAGCCATTGACCACAATCCTCTGGCTGTGACCTTCCAACCAATTCCTTGCCCACCAAATAGTCCACAACTCTCCAATTTAGATTTAAGAATGCTCATCCCTCATGTGCCTTAGCATCTTTTCCAGGACTATCTATTACATGTTCATCTCAGGTACAGAGGTGAAGTTCACCAGCTTGTAGTCCCCCAGGTCTTTTTTCCTCCCTTTCTTATAAATGGGATTGATATTTCCCTTTTTCCAGTAATTGAGCACTTCATCTGTCAGCCTTGACTTTTTCAAATATGATGGTAGGTGGCTTGGAAACCACTTCAGCCAGCTCCTTCAGGATCTTAGGATACATTTTGTCCAGCCCCATAGACTTTCACATATTCAGTCTCATGAACTGGTTTTGGGCTTGCTCTGCCCTTACAATGGGGTGAGAATTTTCTCCCCCAGCTCCCTCTAAGGGGTTCAGCCTGTACTAACAGAGGAGATCCTCCAGCCCTCTGATCATTTTGTGGCACTCCTCTGGACAAGTTCCAATAGCTTGATGTCCTTCTTGTGCTGGGGGCCCCAGAACTGGACATAGTACGCCAGGTGGGGTCTCATAAGAGGGGCAGAATCACTTTCCTTGACTTGCTGATCATGATTCTCTTGATGCAAGCTTGTATACAGATGAAATTCTAGGCTGCAAGCACACATTGATGACTCATGTTAAGTCTTTCATCAACCAACACCCCCAAGTTTTTCTCAGGGCTCTTCCATCCTTTCTTTCACATTCCTTCTTTCCCTTCTTCCTTCCTTCTTTTCCTTTCTTCTTCTCTTTTTAAATAGATCTTTTTCTCATTTCTTCTACATAGCCTTTTTTTCTGTCACTCTCACTGCTGTATGTATAATGCCTTTGTTCTGACACCTGTATCCTGAATTTGTTCTTGGTTTTGCATAAAAATGCAAGCTGACAATTCAGAAAACATCTGTCCAGGACTTTAAATGGCATCCAGGCTAATCTGACTATGATGTAGTAAAAAAAAGTGTTTACAAATCAAGACACAGGATAGAGACTGATTCCTTCAGTCTGTTTCCCTTAATATAGTTCCTTGCTTTCCAAAGTCTACAGGTGACAGTAGAGGGAGAGACAGTCTTCCAGTTAGGGAAGCATATTCTTGGCATTACACACTGGTTTATCTTAATAAGATAAATTTTTATAGTTAACATTGAAGATTTACAATGACTGAATTGAGAGCAAATTTAGTCCTTACATGTATGAAGATAGCATTTTCTCAACCCCGATTATTTTAAAGTTGTCTTTTCAACTTTCATTATTCACCAAATACCTTTTCTTTAGCCAGAATGTGACATGCTTTCTTCCATGTCTTCATACACTACTATTACTGTAGTTTATTTCTGCTTTTCCCTACCTTTGCTATGCCCCAAATGTACTAAATTGTCCCATCTCCCATCGTTTGAAGGTTAGAGGTGACTGGTTTATCTAGAGTTCACTTCAGTTATATTGACGCACACACACTGAAACTGGCATGCTCAGGCCTCCAGGCTCGAGCTCTGAAAGCTGTTTCCATACTGAAAGAGGAGCGGAGATAGGCTGTGACCCATCAGTAGACTGTCTATACACTAAAATAATGGAGAATGTGATAAACTGTCACCAGAAGACAGTCTCAGTTCCCTGACTCTTAATGGTAGAATAACACAATAGGGTCAGACTAAAAAGGTTTCCTTATGAAAATTTTATCAGCAACTTTGGTAAATTGCTGTGGGAAAGGTGCTTTTCTCTCAGGCAGACCTGGAACCTGTTTTTACAAGGTACAGCTCGCATGCATTGCCTCACCCCCGCAAGATATTAAGGGCACTCAAATTGAATTAACACCAAATCAGGCCGGTGCACTTAACAATACAAATGCACTTAAGGGATGCCTCAGAATGATTTGTGACTAAAGAAAGCAAAGAAGAAATCAGCCTTCAAGACCACAGGGGTGGTGTTGTGTGTCATATACAGGAAAAGCCATAAGCAGAACTTAGAATACCGGAAAACCATGAACTTCAAGGGCTCTCAGATACCTTAGACCCAGCCATAAAGTAGATGGTCTCTTTTGTGGTACATGGAAACAATTGATAAATAAATTACAGACAATTTTCATAGTGGCACAGTCTCCATTACCTCTGACAGCAGCATAACTGCTTAGCTAAAATGATAAGAGATGAATAATGGTGTATCAGGTAGCAGCAAAGGAAATTCTCCTAGTTGCCTGTTCTCTCCATGAGAGCAATGACACAATGCAAAAGTGAATGAGATGGGATGTGGCAGCTGACAGGAAGTCCCATGTAAACTGCTGTTAAAGCCAAAGCAGACAAACTACAATTGTAATAAGCGAGTGGAAATAGCAGTGTTTTGCTGAAGTGCCATACTCAGTTTTTTCAGGATGTTATCTCTGCTTGCCACCTTTTCCATGAAATTATTTGTTTGTGTCTCTGGGATTACAGGCCCTTAAGTTAGGGCACAAGCCCACAGAGTTTAAACTACAACCAAGCATAAAGGAAGGTGAAAGTCTCCAGCTGCATTTCTGAGGCCAGAATCTCTGCCTCCTGAATTAAATGTCACCCAGAATGCACTCAACCAAGAAAAGCTTCAGGCTGGAAAACATGTTTGCAAACAAAATATTCTGCCTAAAACAACAGGGCTTCAGAAGAGGAAGGAAGCAGGTTAGGCAGCAGTTCAGCCTCCATACTACACCTTTTGCCTTTCCACTCTTCTACCTTATAGGAATTCTACATAAAAAACCATGATGTAGCTGCTGAATTGGATGACCCACTAGATGTCCTTCTGAACAAATATTTTTATTAAATTTAAAAAAGAGCTGTGAAGCAGCTTCACATTAACTCAGACCCAGTTTCAGCTTGTACTTGCAGTACGCTTATTAACACCTGTTAGAATACTTACCAAATGTCTGCTACATTTTTTTTTAACACTCAAGAGGTATTCCACTTAACATCTAAAAGAAAAGGATCAAAAAGGGATTTTCACTTGCATTTTTGTTCCTTGAGAGAATTCCTTTCTTGCTTTCTAAAATTGGGGTTTTGAACGATTTCTGAGGGCAATCTTAGTTGAATGAGTTGACAGACTAAAAGGTCTGAAAAGTACACATAATAAATATCTGCCTGAGTTAAAACTAATCAAACAGATACAACATAGAAAGCCTAAGGTACAAAAAATAATCATTAAAACTCAATGTATTCATATATATGTCAAATTCCAATGATCTCCCTTTACTTCAGCTTCTTTATTCTCATTTGAGGCACATTTTATATCAAATAAAACCAGTGAATGGAAGGTTACTAAATTATTAATAAAATAAATGATTAATAGGTGTTGCAATAAATAAGTGTTTTAAAATCAAGTTAGTCAATAGGTTGCTAACAATTACTAAAAACCACGCATTATACCACCTCCTGACATAACCTTCCTATCACTGGTTTCTACAAGACTTACACCTCTTGTTCACCTCTAGTAAACACTTCTTAACTCTAAATGAAACCATACTGAATGCAACAGGAATGCTTAGTGATTGAGTTTGAAGGCAGTTAATTTAATTTCTCTAGTGGTATAAGAACTAAAAGTCCAGAAATCTGGACTGTACACATGTAAAATAAACACAGAATGGCTGAGGTTGTCAGAGACTTCTTGGTCCATTTGGTCCAAACTCTGGAGGAAACAAGCAGAACAGGTTGCCCAGGACCATATCCAGATAGCTGTTGGAGATCTCTAGAAAGGGAGGCTGCACAATCTCTGGGCAAACTGTAACAGTGCATGGTCACCTGCAAATTGTAGAAGTGTTTCCTGATTTTCAGATGGGACCTGCAGTGTCCTAGTTTGTGCCATTCCTCTAGTCCTGGCTCTCAGCAGCACTGAAAAGAGCCTGGGTCTGTCCCCTTTACACCCTCCTTTCAGTTACTTGCCACATTGATTTATCTCCCTGAGACTCTTCTAGACTGAAGAGTTCCAGCTCTGTCAGCATTTCCTTGTGTGAGTGATGCTTTGTTCTAGTCCATTCTCCATCTTTGTGGCCCTTCTCTGGACTCTCTCCAGTAGCTGCATCTCTCTCTTGTACTGAGAGTCCAGAACAGGGCATAGTACTGCAGGTGTGGCCTCAGCAGTGCTGAGCAGATGAGAAGGCATACAAAACACTGATCAAGATACCATCCACTTTTCCAGAAAGGGCGCATAGGCTTCTCATGTTCGCTTTGCTGTCTTTCTGGACCTACAGGTCCTTTTCTGTAAAGCTGATCAACACACAGGTTTATCAAACATCTGACCCAAGTAATATACAATATCACATTTCAGATTAACTCAAATTAACAATGTTAAAGCATCTACCAAATTTAGAAAGTTCAAAATTTGATCAAGGGAAAGCTAATGAGAATATCAGGATTCTTCTCAAACCCTTTGGAACATTCTCTTAAATCAGCATTGCTGAAATTTATGACTAAACATGTATTTTTATTATTATACTAAGTGTTCAGTGGGTTATTAGTATATGAGAATACGTCCCAGCAACTTTTTCCTCCAGGACCAATTTAAATAAATTCAACTGAGGTGGAGGATGCTCCTGCTAAGAGTTAACAAAAGTTAGTAAAACTGAAGTTAATAATTGCCAAACAAGGAGACAAAACGTTGTTTGGTTTGGAATCAGTCCTTTCACATATCCCCTGACACTTTAAATGAGTTCTTTGTATTTTATGAGCTTAAAAGCTTCCCTCTCCATCAGTCAGCCCCTTCTCTTGGTTTAATTTTAATACATGCTGTGAAGTTATATCCCTTGAAATCATTAGCTTGTCTGAAGGTCCCCAGACGCTCGCTGCTCAGTTCTCTCTCACAGTCCCATTTGCTCTTCTCCACACCCCTCTGAAGTTTTTACTCAGCTGCTTCAGCCTCCAGAAAATTATCAGTCACAACAGGAGAGTTTTCTCTCTCACATTCATGCTCTGCAGGATAATATAGTATACATATCCTGCATATGTGCTTGTGTGTCCATGCATTTAATCTGCACACTTCAGTGACTTTAGCAGCCTACCACAGGATTTATAACTGGAGGTGAGATTTGTTTGTTTGTTTGTTTGTTTGTTTGTTTTGTTTTTATTATTGCTGCAAGTGCTCGCTCCAGCCAAGAAATGGGGAAAACAGCTTCTCTACCATCTCTGATCACAAAGCTGGGCAAGAGTTTCATGTTACATTTATTACATTACATATGGAGTTAGGTTTCACATTACACCCATAATGTGATCAACAACTGGGTAGACTTACATATTCTGCTACAGTCTCATAAAGCCAAATAATATTAAAATATAAATATCTGTGTCACTGAAAATTCTTGTGGTTGCAACAATCACCGTCAAAGGGTTCAATTGTGGTAGTAAGTGTGTCTGTCAAAAATTCTACTGTGACAAGAAAAAAGACACATTCAGCTTTCTGTCATAAAGTTTCTGATAGCACATGCCAATAGGGAGCTGTGGGTTATGTTTAATTACCTAGTTCTCTTGTCATAAAATTGTATACTCCTTTGAGCTGGAAAGAACCCTTAAAGGTCATCTAGTCCAACTCTTCTGAATTGAACAGGAAGTTGTACAGCTAGATCAGGTTGCTCAGAGCCTGGTCCAGTCTGACCTTGAATATCTCCAGCGATGGAGAATCTACAACCTCTCCGGGCAACCTGTTCCAGTACCTCACTACCTTTTATCAAGAAAACTTTTTTCTCATATTCAGTCTAAATCTCCCATCTATTATTTTGAATCCATTTCTTCTCGTCCTATCTCAACAGCCTCTGCTATGGAGTCTCTCCTGCTTTTATATCTTCCCCTTAGATATTGTAAGGCTGCTATCAGGTGTCCCTAGAGCCTTATTCTTTAAGCTGAACAGCCTCAGCTCTCTCATTCTGTCTTCACAAGGGAGGTGTTCCATCCCTCAGATTTTTTGCAGCCCTCCTCTGGATGCACTCTAACAAGTCCATGTTTCTCCTGTCTTGTCCACATCTGGATGCAGTACTCCAGGTGAGGTCTCATCAGCACAGAGTCGAGGGATGGGATCACTTCCCTTGACCTGCTGACCACACTTTTGACACAGCCCAGGATATGGTTGGCTTTCTGGTCTGTGAAGGTAAATTACTGACTTATGTCCAACTCACCATCCACCAGCATCCCCAAGTTCTTTTCAGCAGGGCTGTGCTCAATCCTTTTGTCTCTCAGCTTGTACTGATAATGAGAGTTGCCATGGCCCAGGTGCAGGACCTCAGACTTGGTTTTGTTGAAGCTCATCTGATTCTTCTGGGCCTACTGCTCAAACCTGTCTAGATCAATCTGTATATGCCTCATGTGTGGGGATCACACAGTTTGGTGTCGTCTGCAAACTTGCTGGGGGTGCGCTCAATCCCACTGTCAATATAATTGACGAAGATGTAAAGGAACACAGGTCCCAGTACAGAACCATGAGGGGTAACTGCTTCTCGCTGATCTCCATTCAGACATTGATCAATTGACCAGCACTCTCTGAGTACGATCTCACTAGTTTCTTGTCCATCAAAGAGACCATCCACCAAACCTATAGCCTTCCTAGGAGAATGATGTCATGGGGTACTGTGTCAAAGGCCTTACTGAAGTCTAGATAGATGGCATCAGTGACTCTTCCCTTGTACAGTGATGCAGTTACATCATCATAGAAGGCTACTATGTTTGTCAGGCAGGATTTGGTCTTGATGAAGCCATACTGATTGTCTTGCTTCACCTCCCCGTCTCCCATTTGCCCTACCATTGCTTCCAGGAGGATCAGTTCCGTGATATTCCCTGGCATAGAGATGAGGCTGACAGGTCAGTAGTTCTCTGGGTTGTCCTTACTAACCCATTTTAAAAATAGGTGCTATATTGCCTTTTTTCCAGGCACCAGGAACTTAATCTGATTGCCATGACTTTTCAAATATCATTGAGAGTGAATTGGTGTCTACATCAGCCAGTTCCCTGAGAAACGTGGGAGGCATCTCATTAGGATGCATAGACTTATGTATGCTCAGGTGGTTGTGAAGCTTTGGAGGAATCTTTGCTTCCAGTCAGAGACTTTTTTTCCCTGAGATCCCACCTTTAAAACCACGTGCTCAAGTTGTGTGTGAAGATCTTTCTTGCCAGGTGGAGATAGCATGCATGCACAAAACTATGGGAAAGATGTGATTTCCAATTCCATTTCAGAAAATAAAGTATTTGAATATTCTTCTCTTTTCAGACTGGGGAGGAAAATTAAAGAATAAAACAGCCATGGAAAAAGAAAAAACAAAAAACAAAAAAACAAGCCATTGGTAATACTACTTTTTTTTTTTGTCATTCATTTTGTCATTGTTCCTGAGAAATTTGTGGTTTCCAGAAAATTATTCATGAGTGCTGACACTTTGGGGCTTTTTCCATGTGGGTGGGTGGCTGCAATGTTAACTAGTTGAATCAATTTCAGAGAAAACCTTTCGCTGCTGTGAAGTCCCAGTTTGCAATTGAGTATGAGAAAGAGCAGGTACCCGGCAACATCACCTGACAAGGTGTCCTGGAACAGTGAAGTCTCCCTGAAAGTGCCTGGAGCAATGAGCTTTCTTCCTCTCATGAAGAAAACAAAAGGTCTTTTCTTCTCCTTTTTTTTCTCCCTTTCTTTTCCAGATTTAGAACCATACTTCACTCGAAGGTTAGTTCTGGCATAGTGGCCAATGCAATTTCCATATGGTATTTATTTATTTATTCCTTGTCTAAAATGCTTCTGGCACAACAAATTTGCATTGGTTAGATCTTGTTTGTAGAAAACCTAAGTACTAGAGTTCTTAGAAAAGATTATTGAGTCATTATTTCTCATTTTTTAATTCGAAGTTTTCTCTGCATTTTTTCTGCTTTTTTATTTGTTTTATAGATATTTATTTCTTTTCTGGATCTGTTTTATGAGGAGGTGTTCTTATTTGTTTTGCATTTTATTTTGCATTTGTGTTCGCTTGTTTGATTTTTTTGGTATAACCAGTCCTGAATTCTCTATAAAATATCAGGCAATCTTATCATTAAAAATGAGGAGTGTGGTTTAGCTTATAGACATGTCTCATGGAGGTAGAGTTCATTCCTTCCCTGGGTAGAATATTATTCAAACAGGAAATTCGATTCTGCTTGAGTTTTCTCGTGAAACACAACACCACCAGAAGCTGCATATCATACTCACAGTCTTAAACACCCTATTTGCAACTGCTGGCAAACAAAGGTGCTGAAAATATTCTCACTTTGCCTACTTGCAGTGTTTGTGGAAAATCCCAGTTAACATCTTCCAGTTCAACAGGGCTATGGCAAACTTCTAATTCAGAAACACTGGCTCACTGCTTCTTCCCTAAATGACATCCTATCTTCAGTACTGAAGGAAGTCTTTCATTGTCATTGTTTCTAAGATATGCCAAATGACACTAAGGTCATTTAGCTCTACAGTTTTATTTTCTATGTCCTCAGAAGAGTTATGTGATGATTTTTACTAGTTTTCTTTTAGTTGGTAAAAGTCTAGCAAAGAAGTTAGATTTCATGTAGGCTTCTTTGCCTGTCTCTTTATATGTATATATGTGTGTGTGTGTGTGTGTGTGTGTGTGTGTGTGTGTGTATAATTACACAATATTTCTATCCTGATTCATATTCTTGATGGTTAGTCATAGAATGGTTCAAGTTGGAAGAAAACTTAAAAATCATCTAGTTCCAACCTCTCACTATCGATAGCAATACTTTTCACTAAATAGACCTCTATCAGATTGCCCTGGGTCCCATTCAGCCTGGCGTTGAACACTTTCAGGGATGCAGCATTTACAGCATCTCTGGGCATGTTCCAGTGTTCCAGTTTATTCCATATTTCAGTCACCACCCTCACACGGAAGATCTTCTTCCTAATATCTAATGTAAGCCTATTCTCCTTTAAATGAAAATTGTTGTGTGTCAGATGAGAATTTCCCCCAATTACACAATCTTTTTATTTTTTTCAGCTGCATTCAGATGCTTCAGAATTACCCCAAGGCTGCAAGTACACCATGAAAAGTTCCAAGATCAAGCAGATCTTGATGTTTTAAACCACAGGATTACTTAACCTCTTTTAAATGTGACTTTCTGAATTTTTATTTCTGTCTGGATTCCTTTGTAGTAACAAAAGGTCGTATGAGACCAACATGGCCACCTTGACTGGATGAAAGAAAAACTGTGTCATCCTTAACATGAACGCTTTACACTGACAACGTAACTACTCATGTCCTTAATTTATCTGACTGTAAATATCAACAACAATCTTTCAATTTCTAAATTGTTAATTTCAGTGCTAATAATTCACATCAGAAATGATGTGCTCTTTCTTAGCAGCAGATATTCCAGGTCACTGGCTGTGAAGCATCACCCATAACATGAAAAGCTGTACAAATAAAATGGAAGGACCACTGTATGTAGCTCTTATTCTTCTGAGCAAATGCCCTATTTATGGAAAATGAAACTTTTGTAGTATTTTGGGGAATAGATTTGTTGCATCTGTTCTAGTGCAATAAAGTACTTAGCCACTCAAATTGCAGTCATTTCTCAGCCTGGCTAAATTTTGTCCTATTTTTGGCTAGCACAAAGAATGCTGCCTGTCATGGAGACTTCCAGTACATAACAAGGTACTATATGACTGAAAGAATCTTAATCTGAACTTGTTTTAAAAGAAATTACAAGTTGGACTGTAGGAGAAATATATGTATCTACCACCAAAGCTTGTATCACTTGCAGAGCGTTTCTCCCATATCTTGCTTTAATATTTGTTTACTTGTAGCTGTACATACATTCCAGATTTCATTTTTGCTTCCATATTTGTTTTCTTCAGCAGTCACTGTTACAATGTTTAGAAATGATCTTTAATTACAAAGATTAGAAAATTAAAAGGTAATAACTATACATTGTATGGAAAAATCCTTCAGTGTGATATTTTATACAAGGAAATGGAAAACATTCTTTATTTTTTGGATATTTTGTCCCATTTTATTCATTTGTTTGTTTGTTCGTTTGTTGTTTAGAATAAAAAAGCCAACATGAAAAGAAACGTGAAATGAAAGCAGAGTTAACCTCTTTGCTTAGAAAATGTAATGTAGGATTCATGGGAAAAATGAGTAATTAGTTGGTTAATAAAAGTCACTGGGAAGGGACACAGCCTCAGCAGGCCAAATCTGCAGCTGACAGAAAGCAGTGTAACACTTCTATTTTCATCATTAGAATTGCATTCAAAATACGACTTTATGCTTCCCTTTTGCATACATCAAGCTTGAAAAAAGGCATACTTTTCAATCCTATGTTAAAGAATTCTGTATCTTTATGATAATGACAAATAATATTTATTCAGTAAACAAAATCACTGATTCCTCCTCTTTTTAAAATATATTTATAAGAAATCAATCAGATTGAATATAACAAACAGAATTTGAGGTTAACAATATAAAATGAAGAATTCTGAAAAGTTGAACTACTATTGATACGTCTTAATACTGACTTTTGCTACTACAAAAAGATCATTAGGGTTTAATGTCAGAATAGACTTACCATAATAGAAGACAATGAACTTCCCTTAAGAAATCTGCTTCTGATGAATGCATTCTCTGTAATTACAGAACAGTACAGAAAAACTTACAGGAAAAAATGTATATACTTATTGCAATTACTGACTGTGGTAATTCTTACTGTGTTGAAATCGTGGATTCTGTTGCTTCAGTGATTATCACTTCTAAGAACTGTCTTCATCTTACGCAGAGTCTAACTTCCATTTCCGTCTTTGAATCCTGCTAGGTGTTTGGCTAATAGTGAGAATGGTCCTCAGAGTAAATGGCACACTATTACACATTGCAGCTCACCTTCAAAGATCAGCATTACCGTGGTACCTTGCCCTGACCCATCTCCATTCATCAATGGCCTCTTAGATCTAGACACAGCGGTGGGCAGCACTACAGCAGGCTGAGTGTAAGACTTGTGAGTGGTAAGCATAGATAGCACACCTCTCTTTGCTCATGACAACAGCAACTCACTATTTTTTTTTTGTTTTCCTTGATAAAGTCCCTTAATTGTGAGACCAACATTAACTCAACAAGTCACAGAAATGGATATTGTTTTCATGCATCCTAACTATAACAAACAAAAACTCTGCTCCTTGTTCCTCCATTTCTGCAGAATAAGCAGCCATTTTTCAGCACCAGTAATGATCAGTGCTTGGAGAGACAGCATAAAGCCAGGTCAAACATCTGCAGCCTGAGAAAAAGATGCATTTACAATTAACATTCTGAGACCCGCCCCTTGTATGTTACCTAAGTTTATTCAGTGTTAGACTTCAACCAAATAGCATGTTAATACAAAATAAAATGCAGCAGAGACTTTCAAGCTTATAGAATCAACACGTCCTGTTAAGGAAACAGTATTTTTATATGTCACATATACGGCACTTATTTCCCCACAGGCACTCCCACAACCCATGGTGACTGCTGTTAACAAAACCACCACCCTTTTATTTAGGGCCTATGCTGATTTTCCATTATTTTATGTGGCACTGATATTCAAAACAGCAGGTTTAGTAACCCCTTTGTATTCTGGCCCAGTATTTGTTTTACTTAAGCTTCTTGGAATGGTTATGAGATGTGTTAGACAAAGACATCAATGTTAGTCCCTCAGAGAACATCTCATGCATTTTGTTCAAGATTTTCTGGTATAAGTTCTCTCAGGTGATTAAGCAGTCTGATTTTCAAAAACATTTCTTAATATCATCTTTCATTGCCACTGGAACTAAAAAGGATTTAACTTAACATGGTATAAGTTCAGATTTCTATCAGATCTCTAACAAAGGTAATTATTGAACAGTTATGACTTCTTCACTACAAATCCTAACTGTACTAACTGCTAATGTGTCATTGTTGACTCATTTTGTTTCTCCAGAGGGTTTATCTATGAAACTCTCTTTGTAAATTTTTCCTTCTCTCATCAAGTGTCTGCCTTTCCTGTATTTTAACTCACAGTCACTACTGCTGTTTTCTGTATTTCTCCTAATTTTTATGTCTTTGGAAAAGGAAATATTTGTTTTCATCTCAATGTCTAATGAATAAGAAGCAAAGTAATAATTTAAAAAATCTAAAACAAAATGGCTCTTTAACTGCAAGTTTGTTGGGCAGCTAATCAAATGTATTATAACAAATTCCAATTATCACCAATTTTTTTTGTTAATTTTTTTTTTCCAAGATGATTTCATTCAAAATTATTTCAGCTTTATGAAAATGACCCTTTAACATCTTTTTCTTCATGCATTATTGTTTCAGACATTATCACATTTACACCTGACAAATACGATCATGTTAAGACTATTCACACTTTAAAAAATGACTAGTTAAAAATTCTCAGACCGGTTTTTCTTCTCTGAAGTGAAGGATAAAGCTCACAAAGGCTGGATATAGCACACACCATGTTAGAAAAAAAACTTTCAGAAATTTCAAAGGCAGGACATCGGCAACTTGTGTCACCTGGACTGAAGTCCTGCACAAGGTACCCATATGCTGAAAACTCTGGGGGACTCTGCTGAAGTAAATTTTCAGATGCTCATCTAGCTGGTGGTTGTGCTGTGGCATGGTAACTGCAGAACATGGCAAGAATAGGTAAGAAAACTTAAGCTTTAAAAATAAAGGGAAACTGACAAAAATATTAAAATATCTAATAAGAAAAATATTTTATTACAAATTTCATGAGTGTTTTTCCATATTGTCTATTGGAGAATCGATACCAAAATATTTTTAAAATTCTACCTAGCAGCATCATTCACCTGAGATGGAATGTTCATCTGCTCTGCGATGCAAATAATATACATACCACTCTTCAGCCACTCAGAGAACAGAAAAATTTCAGCATATTTTCTGGGGGCTGGAGGGCCAGGGGGGAGGTGGATTTTCATATGTAGAGCATACTGTATTGGTAACGTACCCAAGAAGAGCTGCCAACTGCTGAGAAAATCTGGTTAGTTTTGTCACTGGGGAAAAAGAAGAGTATTCATCCTGATTCATGGGACTAGGCATTATGAAAACATGATTTGGAATAATGGAATTGCTGGGAACTGACATTGATGACACTCATGGTTGGCAATGAAGTAAGCAAAAATTTAAGCTCCTAATTAAATACCTTAACTTAGTGTTGGAAATCAAATGAAACATCAGAAGTATACTGTAATCAAGTCTGTCAAGTAAAAGCCTAATGAATCATAGAATCACTGAATCATGGAATTGTAGGGGTTCAAAAAGACCTCTGGAAACTGAGTTCCACCCCCTGATAAAGCAGAGGTCAGTGTAAACCTGGAAAAGAGAGTCAGTGGAGTCTCCATTTGTTCAGTCTGGTTTATCATTTTTTGCAGAAAAGAAACAGGTATGTTAGCTTTAAGTGTTAGATCATAGAATCATAGAATC
>VXAB01014107.1:6151-75198 GCA_013399175.1 Odontophorus gujanensis | reverse complement strand
TTTTGTTTTTTTTTTTTTAACCCTCTCCTCGTTTTTCTCTCTTTACATCAGTGCCGTTTGGCCATTTTTAATTACACACTTGGTGATTGTTAGAGTGGAATCCCACTTTTTTTGCCCCTCCCCAACCCGAGAAATACTTGTTGGTATTTTGGTTCCATTTTTTTTATTTTTTTTATTTTTTTTCCTCCTTTGTTTTTCATTTGTTTGTTTTGCTCCATGTTTAATAACTTTGCGCAGAGCGGAGATTTCCTTACACAGATCATGAGTAAGGAATTTCCTTTATGGAGGCTGAGGGCGGTAGGGTGAAGGGTGGCATTTAGCACCGGTGTTTTAATGCTGTTTTAAGCAGTCGGGTTGGTTATCAATTTTCCCACTTCCCGCAGGTTTTACAGAAAACACACGCTCTTACCTTAAAACTTCTGATAGGCCGTGCAGCTCTCGAACAATGGGAGCTTGAATTTCCAGTCCAGCTTTCCAAAAAAAAACCACCTCCCAAACCAGCAGCAACAAAAAATAACTCCCATCCAGCTCTGGGTTTAACTTGTTGAGGTGTTTGCTGCCAGCTTCATGTTTTAACACTGCCTGTCTTTTTTAGAGTGGTTTTGTCTATAGGAAAGGCAGAGCTGTGCTGCCTTACTAAGAGATCTTGCTGCTTGTGCTTGAAGTTTGCTCGGTGATGCCTCTGAAGTTCAGTTGGCTGCTCAAAGCATTGTAATCTAAACTATTTCAGTGGTAATTATAACACAGAGCGCCTTATTTACATGCTGTATTTTGGTCTGGGGAAAAGGAAAGCTGTCTGCTTTGAGTGCTTTGTGGCAGCGTTCACCCCAAATCTCCCGACTCTTCTGCCTTTGTAAATGTGTAACTCTTTGCAGGCAACTGTTTACATGGGAAAGGTTTATTGCACATTTTTAGAAAGAGTTTGGGAGTTAGTGGGGTCCTGGCAGCTACTAGCTGCTTGCAGCAGAGCCTTGCAGCTGCTGGTAGCTAATGAATGTGTGTTGTGTAGGTGACTTAACATATTTCTGATGCTCTGTGTGCTTTGAATGACAGTATTCAGCTGTCTGCTACATTTAACGCGGCATTTCTATAAAAACACATCTTGGAACTAAACTTGAACTACCCACAATGCTCCTTTCCCCTTTGCTCCCTTTCAAAATGTCTCCTTTGCCAAGTTTTCTCGCTTGTTTAGCGCTGCCTTGTCTGTGTTAGATGAAAGAGGAAGCTTCTGGGAGCGGGAGCTGCTGGTGAAGAAATTAACAGTGCTTTTACTGGATCTTGCCTGAGATTTGACTAGAGCCCCAAAAGATGTCAATTGTGGCAGTGCAGCTGTAACTTTGGAGTTAGCAGGACTGTGCATGGTGGGCTTGCGACCTCGTAATGCAGAGATCCAGTGTTTTCAGCTTGCATTTGGGGCTTTGATGTTTTGTGTGAGTTCGTGGTAATGTGGTGGCACTTCTGTGCTGGTGGAAGATTTGCTTTGTGACCTGGGGAGTGTAAACAAGCACTGCAGGCACTAATGGTAGAATCTGCATTGCTCTGTGTTCTTTGGGGGGATTTCTTTCTTGTGTTTTTCTGCAGCAGCACTTGGGTTGTTTTGTTTGTTTCAAAAATGGACGTTCTGATTTCAGTGTAGTGGGTGCCTTACATGAGTCTCACACACGCTCAGCATCACAACATGTGGAATTCGGGGCCAGCGTGCATTTCTGGATGGTGTTTTAGTTGTGAAATTAATAGAGCAAATGACCGTTATGAGGCGTTGGACTTGGCATCGTGATGTTTCCCACATCAGAGGCGTGTGTTACTGAATGCACAGAGCTGAAGCTTGAAGGATTTAACCTTCCCTTTTCCTTCTCCCTTTCTCTCTCTTGCCTTCCTGTCCTCACCCTATAGGTGTTGGTGGAATGAGCGTTGCGTGTGTGTTGAAGAGAAAAGCAGTGCTCTGGCAGGACTCGTTCAGCCCCCACCTGAAACAGCACGCTCAAGATACAGCTAATCCCAACATGCCTGTTGTATTGACATCTGGAACAGGGTCCCAGGCTCAGCCACAGCCAGCTGCAAACCAGGCACTTGCAGCAGGGACACACTCCAGTCCTGTTCCTGGATCCATAGGAGTTGCAGGCCGCTCCCAGGACGACGCCATGGTGGATTACTTCTTTCAGAGGCAGCATGGTGAGCAGCTTGGGGGAGGAGGAAGTGGTGGAGGCGGCTATAATAACAGCAAACATCGCTGGCCTACTGGGGATAACATTCATGCAGAACATCAGGTAAAGAAATCTTTCCAAACTGAACACATGAGCGCATCGGGCTTGTGATAGATGCTTTTAATGACATTGTTTAAAGCTTAAGATGTTTTGTTTTCAGTGGTTGGAATGCTAGCAGTCCTGTTTGTTTTCTCTTTTCAGGATTGCAGTGCCTTGCTAGCTATAAACTGAAACGTTTTGGTTCTCAGGGGTGTTGAAATCCCAGTGCAACTGTCTGACAGTCATATGTGTGCTTGCAAAAGTTATCGTTCCCTTTATTGATTTCTTTTCCCTCTCTGTGTGTCTGTGTGTGAACCAGTTTAGTGGTGGCTGCTGCTGCTTTTCAAATCTGTTGCTGTAGTTAAATAATTCTTATGTAATGGTATTACAAAACTGCCAATGCATGTAGGTTGAGCTTTTACCATTCTCGATATTGAAAAACACAGTTACGGAGGTTGCTTGTGATGTGTGCTTGTCTGTATTTCTCGCTTATTTGTTCTGAGGTTGGCTGTTTTTCTTAGTATTTGGATGGGGAAGTGCTGTTAATATGCTTAGCTTGTCTGAGAAGAGAACATCATTAAGAACATGAGGAACAGCGCCTTCCACAAATGCAGCTAACTCCTCTTGGTGACGGAATGACTCTGAAGGGGTAGTAGGCCAAAACATACCTTGGTAATAGTGTTTACTAGAAGGCTTTTCAGTCACTGCATTGTCAGATGTGCTGGGACTGAAATGGGTGTATGACTCACTGTAGCTTGCTGACTGTGACCTGTAAGTAACTCGTCAAATACAGTAACAAGCTGAGGAGACCTGTTTCCTATGCTAAGGGAGACATGGGAGCAGAGCTTCAGTGTGGGCACGTTGTTAGAATGTATGATTCCCACGGATCTATGAGGTGCAGTAGACACAAAGCTTTAGAAACCTTTATTAATATCTCCTGCATCTTAATTTTTTAAGTAAAAATGATCAAGCCCTTGTTCCTGTGCTGTGTCTCCCCGGGGGATGTGTTGTCATCTAGGCCCTTTGAAAGCAAACGTTGCAGTGAATTTTGCAACCTCACTGAAGTCAGTGTGTACATCAACAAAAAAGAAAACCCAAGTGCCCTGTTAGTTTGTTTTGTAAGAAACATCGTATTAAGTACTGCCATGTGAAGTAAGCTGCTAGAGCAGTATTGGAGTTAGTCCCTTCTGTGCAGCATAATATTTAGGGATAACTGTGTAGAAATGAGGTGTAGTTTTATGTTAACTATCAAAACTTTAAGTCACTAAATACAGTTAGTGACTTGCTTCAAGAGACACAGATGGAAGAGATTTTAATGCACTTGAAGTGGTATAAGAAATAGTAAGCAAACGTTTCTTACTCAGTGGCTTTAATGTATAAGTTTTTAAATAGAAGTTGTCATGTGGTTGGCCTGTTGTGGAGATGTTTAAGGCAGGGAATGCTGTTATTTACATTTTTGTTTAGAATTGGTTTTCTAAGTCAGAAGATGTGTCATAAAATTGGTAATTCTGTTTTCCTTCAGCTAATCCTTTTATCTTCCTGTCTCTGAAAATCACTAAAAGCAAAAACAACAATAGTTTGGAGGTGGAGGGGGTGGGCCTGCAGGCATTGGAAACGGCAGTGGTGTTGGAATTTCTTCTACTGCACTCTTTAATAACTTGGAGACTTAATGTCAGAGAACCCCCCCTGTTGCAAGGATGTGGCCTAATGTCAGCAGATGTGCTGCTTTTCCTCAGTTTGATTTTGTTCAGAAAGTTCTTGAATGAAGTGGTGTGACTCCTTTTACCATTTATTTGAGAAAATGAGTTTGTTTTTACTGGTGTAAAGGATCTTCAAAGTTTTAAAAATGAAAAATGTGTATAAAGACAGAACGTTTCTGAAAAGGTTGTATGATTGATATACCTGCAAGGTGAAGTTCCAGCTGTGAATATATGATGCTTTTCTTTCCCACGTGTTCTGGGACCTGATGCTTAAGAAATACCCTCCATGGTGTAGTTAGGATGAAACCTGGTATGTTCTTCCAGGTGGTTTTCACATCAGCTGCCAAGTACTTGTTGTTCAGTCCTGGTGTTTTGCATTCATGTCAGTCCTTAAACCAGTCTTCATATTTAATTTCTTTAAAGTTAGCTCAGAGATGGGACAGTAAGCTTTTCTATTTTCCTAGCGTCTGTGGTACAGTGATAGGGCTCTTTAATTGTGTATTTTTGCTTTAGTCATTCCCAGATGCCTTTTTTCCTTATAGTTCTCTCTTTGCCTTGGTTTTTACTCATGGGAAACAATGCAGGATATGTGTAATCCTAACACTACCATTTCTTTTGACTTTTTTGCCATCTCTGCATCTGTTTCCTAAATTATAAATTCCTTGGAGCAAGAACTAGTCATATGCATACAAAATGGTTTAATTCAATTTGGGTTTTACCAGGGTAGAATTGAATTTGTCCTGCAAGAGCTGAAGAAGTGGAAGGAAATGGTGAGAGGTGTGGGGAGGTGTGGCATTGTTCTGGATGTCTGTTAGCTCTTGATTTTTGTTGTTTTTGTATTGCTGGATTTCTGGTTTTAAACTTTTGACCATAGTGCCACAAGAGCTTTGTTGTCTTGAACCCTATCAGTAGCTAAAAGATAATGGAAAGTTTAAAAAAAAGTTAATTATGAGATAATATAGGTTAATGTTTGCCTAGGGCTTAGGAGAGCGTAATTAAGGGTAGAGGGATTTTCTTAATTGTTGAGTCCCATTTTCTTTTTTATGTATATGACAGCCATCTATCCCTGTCTGTTGGTGTTAATACTCCAGTGATTTCAGCAGGTGATAGTATTTTGTCATGTGTTTGTAAGTGGTTGAGAGTATTAGAGTCAGAATTCATTTATGCTGTCTTTGCTTTTTTTTATTGTGCTGTCTGCTTTTCTCTTGTTTATCTTTTTACTAGCAGCTCTGAGAATTGAGGTGTGAATGGCGTTAACAGGGAAAAAAACAAAGCATTTTTCTTCTTACATAGTGTCTTGTTGTGAACAGGAGGAGAATGCCAGCTGTTCTTTACATTTTAACTAGCAAAAATTCCCTTCACATTTCTCATATTGCATAAGAAGAAAGGCAGGAGGGGAAGTTGTATGGCAATATAGAATTAAGCAGTTGGAGATTCTGCTGTCATTTTGCGTATTAAGGTACTAAAGATATTCCCTCTATCCAGATAGTATGTATTATGAATCCTCCAGTGTCTGCAAGAACAAAGAGGTAATGCTGAAATAGACTTTTTTCCTGAATTTGAATTTCTGAACTCCCAAACAAACTTCCATGTGCCCGCAGCTACAAACATTTATTTAATCATCCAACTCTTTACATGGAGGACCCGTCTGTCAGCCAAGTCCTGACTGCAGACATGCGTTATCTGCAAAAAGAAGCAAGATAAGGTTGAGTGTCACTGTCCACCAGCAATACTAAGATACAAACTAAAGGGCTTTAGCTGTAGTTCATCTTCAGTACCTTACTGTTCTTGATGCTCCTTGGGCAGCTGCTAGGCTAGCTGCGTTAGAGTCTTTTTATGCTCTTTGTCCTGCAGAAAACAGATGCAGATCTGAACTTTGCGTAGGTGAGTGAAGACATATAGGTAATGCCTGATGACTGAGGGCCTAGATTGGGTTTGATTTGCTTGTGGAAGGTTGGTGTATCTCATTACAAATCCAAACAGCCACCTACTGGTCCCAGGGGAAATATAAGACAGTTGAGATGCTCTTCTGGGAATGGTTAACAATACTGAGTGGGTTTTCAGGAAAATTGGGTGGGTTTTCTTGGATGGGGTCTCTTGGGACTTGTGTGCTTGGGTGTTCTTGAACTGGAGCAAAGTTTGTCTGGTGCTGGTCTCTTGTGAATTGCAGTAAATGGATATACTGTCTGAATTGCTGTTAGAGTAATATGGGAGTTGCTTAGTAGAAACAAATGATGTGAGGGATTTACTTTCTTTGAGAGCATGTTTAATTAATAACTTGAGACAATAGAATTCTGCAGGGATGGTCTTGAATGTGTGGAATTTTTCACATGCAGTTGGTGAAGAATAGCGAGAGCGGTGGGACTGAGATTGGGTTTTATGCTCAGTTTTGCCCTTTGGCAATGTGACTGCAATTTTTAAACTGAGAAATGACATTCAAGTGGAGACAGAATGTGGTTCTGTGGGCAGCTGCCTTTCCTGAGCACAGCTTCCCTAGCTGGTGTATGTTGCTGGGACAGTGTCTGGATTTGATGTCATTTAGCACTGGAGCCTGTTGGCTGGCACTGTTACCTCAAGTTGCCTCGAAGTCGCAATAAGGTTCTCTAAAGTGATACTGAGAACTGAGGAAGCTATAGCAATTCATCCGAAGTGAAATCCTGTTTAAATGACTGTTAACTCTTGTGAAGAGAGGTTTCTTCACCTGCCTATGGAAATGACCATTGTGGTCTAGATAGTCTGTCTGATCAGCTGAAGGTATAGAGTAAATTCTAAATCACATATGGGATGTAACATAATGTATGGCTGAAACACTTACTCGTGTGTGTTTTGTTAAAGCTGTTAAGCCTTCAAGGATACTTCCATGTATGGCAGTGAACTAGTTAGGCCTTCTCTTACCTTAACACTGAAAGGACTGTGCTGCTGTGATACCCAGATTAGTTAGCCATTTCAGCAAGGAATTATGTTATAGTTTATTCGTTTCACAGGAGTTTTTCTGTAATAAAGAACAGAGGGATGCCTTGGAGGAGAGGATTCAGAACATTTTAACTTAGTTTTCTGCTAGTGAATACATGGCCAAGTTGAATGTTTGAAATCCTTTGTATGGTGGTGAGAGAGGAAAGCAACCTGAAATCTTCAGGAAGTCACTTTAGATTCAAAGGGAACGAATTCTTACAGGTCTTTTTGTCCCTGGCAGTCAACTGCAAGGTGTTTGGCTGTAGCTGAGCAACTTGGTGCTTTTGTTTGGAATTTCCCAGCAGTTTGCCATTTTCATAGTCTGCAGATCCTTTTGCACTATTGAATTTACAAATTTCGGTGCTTCAGTAAGACTAGGTATTTCAGTTAAGGTATTGTGCCTAAGTGTGCTTTGAATAGAGCTTTATCAGAGCACAGCTTTGAAATCATGACAGGCTTCTGCTCATTTTCTTTTCCCCTCTGGTTTCCACTTAGCAGCTCTCTCATGGTTTGAGTTGGGGTGGCCTGCCTGGGCTTCTGCACAACAGGTTGTGATGCACTTGGCATTTCTGTAAATGAGTGCCTCTTACTGAACAGAGGCTTTACAGAAGGGAAAAGTCATATAATCCACCCACAGCTGTGTCTTAGTTGTAAATTTAGGTGATTCAGATTGACTGTTGATCGGAAATATTAACAAAGCTGTTCCAGAGCACTGGGTGTGGTGATGCTTCTAACAACTTTAAAACTGTCTTCTCTGAATGGTGATCTTACAGGTCTGTAAAGAACAAACTCTGCTTTGTTTGCGGGTATCGTGTGCTGCTGCATTCCCTCTTGTCAAGTGATCTGTTCTAAGATATTGCATTACTCCTCTTCCTTTGTTAGGGGTAATTTTTGTTCTAGAGAAGTTGTTTTTAGTGGGAGCATCTGGCTGTGCTACTTGTGTTGTACTGCCCTGATGCTATACCAGGTTAAAACTTGCTGATTTTAAACCCTGAAACCAGTCCCTCACCCTGCTGCAAGGCGGTCTGTATGGCAAGAAGCTGCTTGCATCTGTTCCTAATGGCAGTGCTGAACTTGCCGTTGAACTGAGGCATTTCTGGGTCCCTTATTTACACCCTTCCCCCTCTGAAGGTCAGAGTAGAGGTGAGAGTGAAAGGAAAAAGCTCCCAGGGGTCACACAGGTCAGTTCTTTGTGGAGCCTGGGGTGCTTGCACAAGGGCACTGATCTGGGCATGCATTGGGAGGCAGGGAATGATTTTCCCAAGTACTACCAGCTCCTGTGGTGCAAAATTAAGGCTGCTGCTTCTGTAATCCAACATTGTGAAAACTTGTGCCCAAACAACACGTAGCTGAGACATCACAGGTTAACCTAAATTCTGTATTAATGAAGCGTTTCCCTAGGTGAATAAAATCTGAGGAAAAATATAATTAGCTAACTAAGCTGTGCCATGCTGAAAGGCTGCCTTTCTTGCATTTATTTCTGTACCCTGAATCATTAATCATCTTGGCTATGTGCCACATGAAACATTAGCCAATCTGTAATTTCAATAGCTTTTTTGCTTCGAATGCTAATGGTAGTAGCAATTCTAACGATGAGTCCTTTACTACAAAAATAGTAGTTAAACCACCTAATCCCACCTAATACTTGTGACTTCACATTCTTTCTTTACTGACTATTGTTACCGGAGAGGACTAAAAATAGTACTGTAATCAGTTGATGGAACAACATATTTTAACCCTGTATCTAGTTGTTAGTGGAAAGCCTGTTGTTGAAAGTGTGTGGTGCTTTCTTGTTGTCAGCTGGTAAATACTTCCCCCCCACCCAGATACTATATATAGTGTGCATGCATGCAGGGCAGATTTATTCTTTTAAATAACATGCTATGTGAGCTGTTCAGAGAACACACAGTCTCCCGCAGCTGAGTGAGGTGTTTTATTTCCATTTGAAATTTGTAAACCCTTAGTGATAGCTACTTACAATGCCAAAGGCATTGGCAACATGTAACTATATAGATTAGTGCCACAAGATATTCAGGCTGTTGAAGTTAACATTTTTTTCCCTGCTTTCCCCATTCTGAGAATGTTTGATTCCGGAATGGTTTTGTTTCTTGTCCTTACTACCTTAATCTTGAAGCTCTTGCAGTAATGTTTGGTTTTTAGAGGAATATTTTTCCAGAAAATAAAAGTATTTTTCTCCCCTGTTACAAATTGAGCAAGATTTAAAATCTGAAGGCTTAATGAATGGAAACTTTGCAAGACGCTTGCCTATTCATGCATGCACGTTAATTAAATTAATGTCCAGGAAGTGGTCACACTCTTGAGGTGCTTTACGTGAGCACCTGCAGTGTGCTTGTGCGGACAAGTGAGAGCTTGGAATCCCATTTCTTGTCATCTGGCAGAAATAAACAGGTGCTATTAGTCTTTGTGGCTGAGAAATTATAACATTTTAATCTCTTCTGATAATGTAACAGAAATGTGATTTCCTGCATTACTCTGCAGGAGCAGAAAAGCAAAACAAATGCTGAGGTAGGACACGGTGAATGTAGATCTGTTAGTGTTGTATGGAGCGTAACGTTTTTGGAGAACTTGCTGCAGATTTGCTCAGCAAAGGCTGAAGAATGAGCATTTCCCGTGGATGGAAGATAAGCTCTGAGATCTTTGCTCAGAGTCTCTGATTGTAGTATTCGTGGGATAACCTGCACGTGGTTTGCATAGCTGGCAGTCGACCCTGTAATTTACTGTAGATCAAAGAAATCTTGAAAGCAGCCATTTACATGTCCCAACATAACTCAATCCTGCCCTCACAATGCCTGTCCTGCCTTTGGTTTAGCAGATGGTATATGGAGTTTTGTGTCTCCTGAGCAGTGGTAGAACTGGGGAGATGGAGCAATGGGAGAAAAAATGCTGTAATGCATGGGGAGGGTGAAGAGGGGTGAGATAGGTCCTGGTTTAAGAAAGTGTTGAGGAAGGAGTGGGGAAGCCTTTGAAATGGGGCCACGGTTTTAGGTAAAGGGAGGTGGGAGAAGCTGGAATTGAGGCTTGCAGAAGCAACCTCCTCATTTGCTCTGGTTACCCAATTTAGCATAATTGGCTTAATAGAAATAGGTAGTTTAAATCTTCTTCAGTCACTGTTACTGCTAACAAACACAGGTATTTGATCTTCTTAAGATCATACTATGTAAAAAATAATGATAAAATAAATTTCCTTAATTTTCTAGAGTTTGTTTCTGTCTGGGTATTTTTCAGAGAGAAACCTTATTCTCCTGAGGACCTTGTTTTTTTTTTCTGTCTGCTCCATGTTTATTTGTTTAATTCTACCTCCTCTTCCTCTTATTGGGAAATGATACTTGCATGAGGATGAAGAAGAAATGTTGTGACCCTTCAACGTGATTAAGGGTGAAATGAAGTTTTGACAGTTTTGCAACATGTCTGTCTAGTTGAATATAATTGAATATAAACAAGGATTCCTTAATATATAAGACCAGTGTATGATCCCCTGAGTTACTTGTGCATCATGAAATATGGAACAGTATTACTGTTTGAATTTGTGTGTAAAGGTCATATTAGGAATCCGAAGCACCTCTATTTGCTGAATATAAGGTGCAGTATTAAGGCTGATTATTGACACTGATATTTACTGAAAATGACACTTGGACTGCTTTGCTGGTAGCTATGACTTCTGGGGAAAAATAAACTTAGGGAATGCAAACTGTGGTAGTGAAAATCCAAAAGGTAAATATGCTGTTGCTCTCCTGTTAATTTGGTAGGCCCTTCAAATCCCTGGTTACTAATCGTGAGGACGGTTTGTGGCTGCGGTTCCTGTTAATTTAACTGACTGCAGAATTCCTTTTGACAAGTGCCGTTTAGCCCCATGGGCCTGGTTGTTTGCTAGGTTAAATTTAACAGGACTTCTGAGTGCCAGCGGAGCAGCATGCCCCATCGGTTGCTTGGGTTTTATGGCCTCCTTTCTGTGGGCCTGCTGGTGTGCAGCTGATGCTTCCCCAGGTTTCATTACGTTTCTAGGGTTGCAGTTTTTTAGCACTTTTTTTTTTTTTTTCATTTTATAAAAGCTGTACCTCTGGCAGCTTGATTCTCAGGGGCTCAGTGGCAGGGAAAAGTGCTTTGCTTGGGTTTGTATTGTGGCACAAATTGCCTCTAGCTCTTGGAATGTTGCTGCCTCAATTTCTGCTACATTGATCAAGTAGAGAAGTACTTCAGGCATGGTAGGGACTGGTGTCTGTAGCTTTGAGGCTGGGGAAATGTTTGCTTCTGAGTTGCTGTCATTACAGGGCCTCATCGCTGCAAAACTGAATCTAATTTAGAGAAGAAAAGTGGTTGTCCTGCATGCACTGGCTACCTGACATAGATCAACTGCCTGCTGTTTGAGGGGCTGGAAATCTGTGTTGGTGTCTGATGCAGAGTTGCGTACAAGCTGTACTGCTGCGTGGGAGGCTGAGTTTGGGAAGTGACCATTGACCTAGAGATAAATTGGTTTGTGCTATTGAGATCCACGGTAGGTAAGAGTAGAAAGTGTTCTATGTAGTCTTGTCCTCTCTAAAACAGTCAGTGGGGATCGGAGCTATTGAAACTACAAAGGACCTGAGTTCCTCTTGGCCTTGGAGTAGCCAGGGTGTGTTCTTTATTTTTTTATTTCCAATTTATGAAACTGCGAATGAGAATTAGAGGTCCAATGTAGAGTGAGTACTAAGTAATAGAGCTGTCTCTTTATTACATGTTTTTCAGGGCTAAGGTGAAAATGGGTTAAGGGGCTTCAGAGAGAGTGAAACAGAGCAGCCCTGGGCTTTTCTGCAGCCTGTGGGCACAGCTTGCAGGCAGATGCAGCACCAAAACATGCACCAATGGAGTGGCTTTGAGCTGCAGTGTGTTCCAGTGACACACATTCCTATATTGGTGTGCATGGAAATGACTTGCCTTGAATGAGATACTCATTACGTTTGGTGGGATTTATACATGATTCCCAAGTGTGTTTGCAGTGCAGTGTGAAGGTGAGGCACGCTCCTGCGCAATGGGATTGCTTTGTAACTCATTCAGAAACAGCAATTCTGAAAGGCAGCTGAAGGCCTTCATGTTGTTAAGCAGGCTTCAAAAGCAAGCATGCTGGTTTTCCACATTACCCGAGAGTGAGCCCTCTTCAGAATAGGGTTGAGAGGTCTGTTCTGTGCAACTGGTTAAGTGTTGCGTTGTGCTCTGAGAGGTGGAGTGCCTGCAAGAGGCTGAGAGCTGCAGCTGAGGGCTTTTCAAGAATTCTGTTTTGTTGGCTGGCTTTTGAGGCGTTTGTGATTACAGACGGCTGACTGCTCTTGCTGTGATTCCTGGTGTTTTCCAAGATCGCCTCTTCTTCCAAGGAGCCAGGTTATTGTGCCATGTAATGATATCAGGGACTGAGCCACTTGGTCTTGGCACTGTCTTCTGGATTTCTTTCAAAACCAGAGTTGAATGGTGAACTATATTTAGTGATAATAGAATCTTGTATACATTAATGCTGGTCTGTGTGTAAGTTTGCTCCTTGTGGACCTCCATGCTTCCAGTGCCTACATTGCCATGGTGCTGCCTTGCATGACTGTGCTTGTTGTAGGTCAGCGAGAATAGATCCCAGTGAGACATGAGGGTGTTTATATCACAGTAACCATTTCAGAGTATAACCTGCCTTTTGGAGTGCAGAGGTGTAAGCACTCATGGCTTTGGTTGGAAGTTCTGCTGTTTGAGAAGGTGTTTATTCTTGCTTGAGTGGAAACTAAGGAACCCTGTGGCTGTCATGTTCACCTCGTGTAAGAAAATGAAGAGATACTGCTACTTGATATTATAAAGTGGAAGAAAGGAGAAGAGAATGTTTGGGTATGGCTTTAGGAAATGGAATAATACACAAGTCTGTGTTAGATACAAATCAATGAGATGCTCAGTGAGGGTAAAGGAATGATGTGGCCACAAAGGGAGTCTCAGATTGGCAGTTATATGCACCTTGGGCAGTCAGTAACTGGGAGTTGGGCCTAGGGACCTGGTTTAGAAAGATTTAAATCCATAATGATTAGGATTGCTATGTTACTGTGAGTTGTGGTGAGAGATCATGAACTTTCATTGAAGACTTTGACCATGCTGGAAATGGATGTTGGTGTTGTTAATAGTTACACCAGCTCTGGTTTCTCTGAGAATTCAGGCCGGGATGGGAGTGTGGCTGCACACTTGGATGGAAGTTTTGTATGGGTGCTGCTGGAATTGCTTTCAGTGGCTGAAAACATTTTTCTACTGAAGGAAAGTACTTGAACAAGAAATCTCTAAAAATGTTCTTGCATCTCATGTGAGCTAAGAAAGTAATCAGATTGTAGCATTTTTCTTAAATGAATTATGTTTATGATAGAGTACAACAGACCTTGTAACATTCCAGAGCATCATAAAGAAGGAGAATAGGGGCACTGAGACAATAAATGGTGTTATGGTTCAGCAATTAGCTGCATGTTCTGCCTGGAGTTCTCACCCAGCATGGTTGTGCTTCCAAAGCTGTGAGGGGAGCTGTAGCCTGGAGCCGCTGTGGCACAATCAGAGCAAAATAGAAACATCTCTTAAAGATGTTCTGTTTTCTGCTAGGAATGTAATGATTTTATCTTTGCAGCTTTGTTTTTAGGTTCCCATAGCATGACATCCACCTGTGGGAGCTTGTTTATTTCGGTGAAGCTGAGGGGTGTAGAGCATCAGAGACCAGCCTCTGTTTCTGCATTAGCACTATCCACTGTGCTGCAAGTCATGGAGCAGTGCCACTGTGACTGCATCTGTGGTTTGCTGGGACATTACTTTAGCACTGAAAGTAATGCACATCACCTACTGAATCTTTGTTTAGCCTCTCTACTCCTCACATATCTCGTTGAAATAATAAAGTGCTGCTGTTCAGCATTTGTGGCATAGCGCATCTGGGGGCTGTCACATTTCCCATAAGTTCAGCTTGAACCGATTTACAGAATTTGTTCTTGCATGAGGCAGCCAAGATGCTGTATCTGGCAGATGGGTGGTGGAGTTGGCAGTAAAGCAAAGCTGTGCTCGTTAAGTGGTGCTGTGGTTTCTGGAAGGTGAAGTCCTGTAGTTTTTTTTCCTGCACAGATTTGTAGCCTTGTGAGGGTCACATCAAGAAGTGGCAAAGCTGAGGCAAAACTGAAAATACTTTTGAACTAGGAGGTGATGATAAGAGGATAACTTACTTTAAACTCAAATTCAGCATGACTGGGCACTGAGGATTTGCCAATTACAGAAATATACAATGTAACAACATACTATTAATGCTTTGCAAAGCAGTATTGTCATGGAATAGGCAGAACTCGCACCGGAGAGGACTTTGATTTCTTTATATCTGATATTCTTGGATGAGGTCTACTGAATCTTGTCTTGAAGTAGAAGAAAAGCATACTCATAGCAAAGTCTTGACTCCATAGGGCTGGAAATAGTGGCAGGAATACCAGAAACCAGAGTCAGGCTTCAGAGCAGTGAGCATGGTGTGTGAGTGTCTAAGCCAGTTTTTTTTTTTTTTTTGCCTTTGTGCTGTGTCACCCACCAGACTGTTATATACCAAACTGTTATAACTGACTTCGTTCATTTGACCTAGAGGTGCCTACAGGTCTTCAGTAGTGAGATGGCTGAACATTGTGTGTCTTCAGCATCCTGAAAAATCCTGTAAAAGGCTGTGCCAACAGTGTGTGGATTACTCATAAATGAATGTCGTCTTAACTATTAGCACTGCTCCAATAGAAACCTATATCAAATCTGTGGAGCTACAGGGTTAGGAAAACACAGAGAGGAGTTGTGTAGTTTTTCTTGTGTGCCATCCCAAGTGCTTGCGGCTGTTGTAATGAGTGCTGCTCTGATTCAGGTGTGTTAACCTGGGAAGAGCAACAGGTGAACCTGAATCTCAGCACATGGCTGAACTTCTGTGCTTCATCCTCAAGTCCGTAGTTTTGTTGTTATCTCCTGCTTCTGCGTATGCTCAATTGTTGCAGCTGCGGGAGCATGCCTGGATTGAGATTTGGGGATGCAAAGTAGGGGGAAAAAAACATTTTCTTGTATTTTCAGTTACTGATTGATTTAGCTAACAGTTCTAAACTGCTGCTTTCTGCTGTTCTAATTGAAGCCGTTTTCATCTAATCATGATCCAGAGCAGCAGCAGAAAAATTACATAACTGCTCTAGTATGGCTGTAGGCCTTGCAGTGAGCAGGAGGCCAATGTGTCCACCAGTACCTTCCTCATGCTTGTGTGGTGCCCTCCAGAGGTGGGGAAGGACCTCTTTGCCTCAACTGGCAAGTCCTATGTCCCTGGGTGCCGCTGTGTGACCTCCTGGGAAGGAGGAGGTACCATGAGGAGTTGTCCTAGGGCCTTCTGCAGGCTTGGGATACAGCATGAAGCATTGATAAGTGTATAGTAACTGAAACTGACAAATGATCTCAAGACTTCGCTTGCTCTCCTTTCTTCATCCTCTGCCTCTTGTTTTGTATTACTCTATTTTGTTTAATTTGCTTTTCATTTCTAGCACTGTTTTTTGTGTTGTTGGAAGTTGAATATAAGTCTGGTGCTTTTGTAAGTCTTTGTTTAGTTTTGCTTGAAAGGAAATGCTGCTGATTTGCTTCCTTATGCCGTTGTCAGCTTTTCTTGAAACAGTGGAACTCAATGTGAAAGGTTAAAACAAACTTGGCAAAGGTAGTTATGTTAGACTTTGTGTCTTTAAGTAATTGCTTGTTTTGCCATTTTTTTGTACATAGAACTCTTAACATTAGATTTATATATCTTTTGGGAATCTTAAAGGTAAGTCATCTCTTGGAGCTCAGTAGCCTTGTGTGCTGCAATATAGTGTAACTCACAGTTTGTATCAGAAAAAGTGCTGTGAACTATGATTATCATTAAAAAGAAAAAGAAAGCAAGCATTTCCTCATATGTTTTTCTTACCCATCTATAAATAGGTGCGTTCTATGGATGAGCTGAACCATGATTTTCAAGCGCTTGCTCTGGAAGGACGGGCTATGGGAGAGGTAAGTAAAAGGCCTACAGAAGAAGATCTGTGTGTATTCTGGGGGGAGGAGTTAATATATAGGAGGCTTTTGAGGATGCTGATATGATTCTGAAATGGAAAGTTCTCCATTATGGCTGTGAATTTTGTGTGTGTGTGCTTTAACAAAATAAAAACCTGTCAGGCTGGATGTGTCTTAGTAGGAGGAACAGCTAAGCCCTCCACCTGTTGTATCATCAAACAGCAAAATGGTGGTTGTAGAAGAACTGTTAGAAATCTGTCTTATGACAAGTGTTACAATACTTGTAGCATGTTTATTTTGGGATCTCATGATCTCAGATGCTGCAGTGTTGTGGGGTTTGGCCGTCAATCAGTGTCTGCTGCCCATTTTGTGCTCCTGGCCACCTACTGGCTTTTGTCATAAAGCATAGGAGCTGTGTTTAATGTTTAAGTAGCTGGGCAATGTAATCAAGGGTTGCAGAAGTGGTCAGTGCTTTGGACAGGTCAGTGGACTGTGGAGGGGCTGTCAGACAGTGGATACTCAGTTTCCAACTTCGTAGCACAGCAGTATGTATTTCCTTTATCTTGTCGTGCAGTAAGCAGGCAGCAGATCTGGGGAAGGTAATCTCTCTTTTTCTTTGAATAGAGAACTTGTCTACTTAGGCTAACTTGGAAGAAGAGCAAATTACTTGTAGTTGGCTGTTATACGTTCCTGAAAGTTGGGATGTAAATGCTTCTTGTCCTTACCTTTTCCTTTGTAGCCGAGCCCTTAGGCTTCTAGAAGAGCATAGATAAGAAAATCTTGTCTTGCGGGAGGATATTAATGCACAGAGGGTCTGTCACTAGCTTAATACAGGTCTTTTGATTTGAAGAGGCTTCTTTTCTGCATTCCAGCCTGTGACATTCACATTGGTTTATTTTCCCTATTTCCAGTGATTCCTATTTCTGTATCTAGTTTATGAACCAGATAAAAAAATCAGCCTGTAGAATCCAGAAATGGTTGGTGTGGCGAACATAGAAAGCCAGATTTATTGTGTACTGCATCTTCTCTCAGGTGAAAGACCTCTGAATTCCTGGTGTTGGCAGCCAAGCTTCTCCGTTCTCCTTTCTTTATTCTCTGGGTGATAATAATGCTGAATTGCAGTTCAATATGATGGTATGTGAAAGGAAAATCTCCGTGTTTCTCAATCTACATTGAGACTGTTGACTAAGAGGAGCTGAAAATAATTTAGAAATGAGTAAACATGCCATTATAAATCCATCTAAAGCTGCTGTATAACAGTGGATGTGCCTCCATAGGTAATGTGCCAGAGGGATGACATGGCTGTGAATGTTCTGTAAATACTAATATTTACACCTCACTCAGACAGGACTTCTGTTTTCAGATAGTGTTCAGGTTCTCTGGAAGCCTGGTTAGAGTAAGTGCAGCACTTGTTGAGTGCTTAGTGTGGCATTAGATCATGTCAGCTGGAATGCCTAAAGGTGTTCTGAACTATGTTGATTTTTACCAACTCTTGGTTTATTCAGTTATTTATTGAGAGAAGTGAATTTAGTGGGTTTTTTTTCTTCTGAATGCAAGATTTTCTTTACTGAGCCTTTTAAATGAGGAGTCACCTTTTTCCTGGCGGCAGCATCGTTCTGTCATTGGGCTTTTCCTTGCTGAAACAGGCGTGCTTCTACCAGGAAAGGTGGCTTTTCACCTTCTCTTTGTCTAAACCAAGTCACTTTCTGATTTCCCATTTATTTTCTTTGTCAACCATTGTGGTTTCCTTTCTTTATCCATCAGATTTTCTCACTTTCCTGAGGAATTTCAACATAGATCTATCTGGCCAATTTCAGGAGCTGTGTAAACTGAGATCCGTGCTTCTGATTCTCAGCTGTGGAGCGAGCTGATAATATCAGATCCAAAGTACGATATTGAAAACCCCAGAGGAGAAAGATGAGAAGTGTTTGTTTATACATTTGGGAAAACAATGCATTTAGTCTGTCTTTTATCTTTCTTTTTCATATTTCTTGGTAAGCAATATCATCACCATTTTAGTGGTTTGAGGAGTCTGTGTCTCCTAAGACATCAGAGCTTTTTAAAAGGGTGCAGTCAAATAATTATCTGGATTTTAACAGCAGGTGAGATAACTTGATTTTCGATGAACAGATAGTGTAATCTGGGGAAATTAAGAGTGGTTTAAAAACCCACAGCTTTCATCTGTGTTACGGCTGTCTGTCTTCAGAGTTGTACCTTTTCCCCCATTGCAGCCAGTTTTGTCCTTCCTGAGTGAGGCTGGGGAAAACTAACACTGTGGAAAAGGTTTGGATTGTCTGTAGTCGGGTGTGGTAAGTGATGTTGGAAGTCCTTTTCTAAGGGGGATATCTGTTCCAAGCGTGCTGTTTACACTGAGGAAACCATCTTGAAGCCTTACTGAAAGCCATGGACGCTTAATGAAGTCTCTTAGAACTGTGAGCAACTCCTGTGCAACATCTTCAGTGGAGAATGTAATAGAGAGAGTGTACAGAAGTTGGTCAAGCAAGAAGCAGAATGGCAGAGAAAGGCTGTTCAAAAATCACCCTTATGGATTTGGTTGGTTTTGCTGCTTTAGCACACAGACCAGAATGCATGTCCATTCCTCTCATGCTGTCTTCTGGGGTCTTTGATCACACAGAAGTGATGCTTATCTGAAGCGTAACATGCACTATGCAGGTTCTCTTCAGGCCCTCGAGACAGGGGGGCTAGATGTCTGTTTTTCTTCACTTATCTGGAGTTCACTTATCCCTCTTATCTGGAGTTTAACAATGTTGTATATTCATACAGCATCTTTTTGGTGTAGTGCACAGTGCAGGGGGACCAAGAGGTGGTGTCTGTCTCTTTCATCAGCATATGTATTTTGAGCTGAACGTGTTCCATTTGATAGTAAATGATGCTGTGAGGTAAGACCCCAGCTGGAGTGGGAGCCACTGGCTGAGCAGCTGGAACTGCTCCTACAAAGCATGGCACACAGCAACAAAGCCGTTGATTAGCTGTAGGTCTTGTCTTAAAAAATGCAGGAGTTGAAACAAAAACTCAGAAGAAAGTGTCTAAGTAACACCAAATTTTTCCGTACTCCTAAGAAGAGAGGCTGGTAAGAAGCACTTCCTGTGTTTATCACAGGCATTTGATTATTGTGCTCTGGGCTACTGTCCACCAAGGTTTTGGTGCTACACTCTGGGTTAGCTCTGACTTCAGCCAAGTTCTTACAAGCTCCATGGCTCATTGCAGCAGGTCTCCTAAACAGCTAAGGCTGAAGTGGCACATGGATCTCCACGATGCAGATGATTAGGTCCTAGATAAGACCCTATTTCTAGTGCCCAAAGCCTTTTCTGACATGGAGAGGTTGTTACACTGGGCTTTGAACACCACGTGACGTTTTCACCATGAATGATGTCTTCCCTTTCTTCTTATAAGTGACTGATTCATTGTCTGCTGGACTGTGGAATATTGAAAGATGTGAATAATTTTTCTGTTCAGTTTTTTAGTTATCTGATGCTAGCGGCATTGGAAGCAGCAAGACTGTGGGTGTGGTGGTGCCCCAGCAGCTGGGGATGCTTGGAGCAGGGGCTGAGCAACGTCTCACCAGGAGCAGCTGGATCTGCACTGGTGGCTGCTGCAGAGGCAGCTCATGTGTGTGGGTTCACTACCATGCATTTCACAGCTTGTCGGTATGTTAAGATGCGAAAGGTTTTTGTTTTAATCTTCCACACTGTTCCCTGTCATGTCATCCTGCCTCTTCATGTGCTGGCTGTTTTTCTGCCAGAGCCCTGCTAGCCAGGCAGGAAGCTGCCCACAGTTTGGGGTGGGGTAATAAGAGCTGTCCTGGCAGCAGGGAGCTTGTCAGAAGGATCCAGCTCAGTCTGCTGCTTGTGCACTCAGTCTCGACATGGTTTGCTTTTTGGAGGCTGCATTTTTGAGGGTAGATAACATCTTAGTGCTTGTAATTCTGCAGTGCTGCCCAAATGGGACCTGTGAATACGTGCTCTGCCTGTCCATACCTGTTGTTGCAGAGAAACAGAGTTCTTCAGCAGCTGTGGTGGGGCACAGATGGCTTCTTTTATCTTAATATTTGCCTTGTCTGAAGGGGATCAGTTTACTTAATTTGTCTTAATTCATAATCCCATCTCAGGGGGCCTATACACCCAAACAGTACTTGTTGATGTGGCATTGCTTTTGTTGATATATGTCATCCCTCTTCCCCCTTCTGCTAAATTGAATAAATTGAATATTGGCCTAACTCTGTAAGTCTTCTGTAAGAGGGCTTTAGAGGGATTATTTTTGTATTAGATAAGGTCAATTTTAATAAATAAAACAGAGAACAAATGACCTAGTCTCCTAACTTCTGTTTTTTTTTCCTTTTTTTTAAAAAAAAAAATTTTCATCCTGAAGTACTGGATTATTTTTGCTTGAATAACTTTTCCATTCCAACTGACGACTTTCCCTAAAGAAAAATTCTTCATCTTGCTGTGCTGTTATGTACTTCAGTGGAAGATAACTGCTAAGCCTCTTGTTTGGGATGGAGCAGTACTTGACAGGGTGAGGGCCCCCCTGATGTCTTTTGGTTACTTCTTGCCCATCCCAGCTGAAAACACATACAGAATCCATGTGGAAATTAAACGTTAATACGCTGTTTCTACTAATGTGAGAGCTTTCAATCTGAGATTTTATGTTCTGGAGGAAAATATTTTTTTTGTTGTACAGTACATGCAAGATAGCATTATCAGAATGTTTTCTAATCCTTATTTGTGATTCACAGCAAAACTATAAGGTGTTAAGGTACAGTTCTTCAGGATCACTTTGTTAAGGGGTAAAATTAAGAAGGGGGTAGAGGGCAAGTAAAACAAAGGATTGAATCAGTCTGAAGTCATCCTCTAGCCAGAGGACAGTCTGCCATCTTTTGTGATAGTGAATCAGCTTGTGTTTTCAAGAAAATAGAAATGTTTATTAAACAAGCAACCAAAATCTAAATAAAAGCTTGCTCTGTTTGAGAATTCATACCAGCTTGTTGTTGTGGTTCAGTAACACAGATGCGTAGGAAGGTTGTTCTTTTTCCTTATTCAGTTCAGTGTGTGTCTAGTTTGTAGTGCTGTATGTGAAGTTCATATGTGAGCCAGTGGCTCACATCAGATTTTAGAATTGTATTAAAATTAGATATTGCTTTAAAATCACATTACATATTGCTCTGTACTGACCAGGCAGTTCTGGGGCTCCTCATTGCCCTTCTGTGTTAGTCTGAAGGTGCAGATTTCTTCTTACACATGATTTTTTTTAAAGTTGCCTTTTATCTTCAAGTATAGATAAATATCTAAGTATATAATTTACTACTGCTTTCTTGAGTATATGAGGAAAACGTATTTACTTTTTGGAAACTCACATGTGGTAGAAGTTGAATTTTCCCATAAACTAGATGATGCTCTTTCCTTGGGTAAAAGGTGCTGTAAATCTGCTCAGCTCTTCCTGTCTGCTCTCTGCTGCTTCTTATCGTTTTATTTGAGCTTTGCCTGCTGCACACATTGAGTCCCTTTACAGACTGTCAGGTATTGTGGAAGGACATGAGACGTTTTAACTGGTTTCTGTTGCCGCCTTCTGAATTTTTTGAAATGGTGGAGAGAGGGCAGATATTGGTGGGATGGTGGCAGCAGCGTTTTGTGATGGAGGAACAGATTGGTGTGCTTGGGGTTGAGCTGCTGGTGGACATCTCTTGTCCTTACAGCTGTCTTGTGTTTCAGTTAGGCAGAAGTGAGTGCGGTGCAAGCTTCACTGCTTTCATCATTCACTTGAGAGGCTCACGAGCAGCTTATGCTATCACTAATGACAAATCCTAAAGTCACCAACAGATATCTGAAAAGCAAGTGAGTTGCTGGTCTTCTGGTGTTTCTTCCTCTGGTTGCAGGGAAGGAGCAGCCAGGGAAAACACTGATTCTGCTTAGTGGGTTGAGAGTTAAAATAACAAACTGGGTCTTGTTCTCAATAAAAAGACAACATTAAAACCAAGAGGAAGCTTAGCACTTCGATTACAAAGCTTTCTTACTTAGGTGGTTGTTTTTCTTTCTTCTCTCTTTGAGAGATTTGGGTGGAGATGACTCACTGCTGAAGAAGAGACCGGAAGTAGAATGGGATAACTTGTAGAGAAAACGAGCAATTAAATGGTCTTGCTTCAGCAGACTGTGTGCAGCACAGGGTGTTTCGGGGTGTGGGTGGTGTGCCATAGATTGAGGGAGCAATGGAAGTTTGGTGTTTGAGGGCCAGAATTCTCTGGAACCTTCTGCTAAAAGAGACTTCTAGGCACTGTGTTCACATACATGTGAATGTATGTTTAGCAGGGACACAGGAATACATGAATTGGTGGTAGGTGGATGGTTGGACTGGATGAGCTTGGAGATCTTTTCCAAACATGGTGATTCTGTGATACAAAGACGACCTCCTGGATTTCAGTCATGATTGGTTATGTAGGCTGTGTGGGTGGGAGTGCATTGGTTTATTGTCTTTGGGAGTTGGTACAGACCCTGCCCAGGTGTGTGGCAGTGTGCCCAAAGCCTTGCAGCTTGAGGCTGGGCTTGGAGCAGCAGTGCTCCTGTGCTGAACCCTGCTCTTGCTGCACACCTCTGTCCTCCATCTTGTGTCTGCACAGACTTCTTCGTAGCGCATCTCACTTCACTTTTTCCTGTGCTTGTTTGTCCCTTGTTGATTTTTATCTCAAATATCAGTGTGAAAGTAGAATTACTTTTAGGCAACAGCAGCATTGAGTGTTCATTAAATAACTGGGTGAAATTGCACTCCTATTGGTGGTGGGACTTTCTGAGAATTTGGAAGTAGTTCTGCTTTTCACTGCTGCTTATAAGGGGGTGTTGTTTACATTATAATACCTGTCTGAAGTGTGGTGTTTTTTTGTTATTTCAGTCTGGGAGCATCAGAGTGAAGTTCATGCACACAGAGCTGCTTTGTGATACTGGTTGGGTAGACAGGTCTTCCTGAAGTGGAAAGTAAAGAGTGAGCTCAGCTTCTCTCATTGTCTGTCTTAAACCAGAAGACTCTGGAAGTTGCAAGCTCTGAAGTTATTTGCCGTTGCTTTGCCTTCACCCTGCAGTCTGTGTGTTAGGCTGTAGGCTTAGATTTGTACACAAGCTGGTGGAGTACAGAGCTATCAACACTAATATATATAAGACATTTGACTAATCTAATGACTCTTGTTTGTGCTATGGTAATTCTGTACAGATGTGAGTACTTGCTAATCTTCCAGTTCCTTGAGTTTTATTCCAATTTCAGCAGGCAAGACTCATTTGTTTTTTTTTCAATTTGCTTTGAATGTGCTGTTGTTTACTGTCTGAATTACGTACATCTCATTCAGCCTGAAGATTTAATTTGTGGATTGTATACTTGACATCTAAGGCACTTAAGGAGGGCTTGAAATTCCCTTTGCCATATGTGAACACCACACAGTGTTTTCAAATGCAACACCTAAATAGTGCACATCATTCTTTTTGCTGTCTTCTAAACTTCTGTACAGTGTTCCTTGAATTCACCCAAGCCAATGGTGACTTTGTCTCCTCCTTCGTAAATGCATTACCTTTCTCCTCTCATCTTGCAGGAACAACGCATGCATGACAGCTGCCGTGGCTGTTTGCTCTTATTAGTGTTTACCAATAACCTTCATAGCTTTGAGAGTCCTTAGCAGTCATTAAAAAACTAAGAAATGAGAGCGTGGCACCTCTTCCTATATTCTGTCCCTGCCAGCATCAGAACCTGGGTATTTGTAGGCAAGAACTACTGGAAATGCTGCGTGGTGCTGGAGGTGTCCTCACAGCTCAGGTGGAAGTCATGGCAGTGTTCTCATCACAGCAGAGTTTCTGCTTAACATTTTTCTTGCCAGTAGCTCTTGTGTAGAGTGGCTGCACAATGTAAACTGTATGCGTGTGCTTGCGTGTGTGGTGTTTGTAAAGCATTTAAGAATGTAAGAGGATTGCTGAGATGGAGTTATTGTTTCAGTTCCTGTATGGCTGACAATCTAGGATTATATAAATATTTTGATTATAAGCATGTATCAGTTTGTGTTTAATGATTGACTCATGTTTAGAAGGGAAACGCTTATGGTTTATGTTTGCATTTTATACTTATTTTAATCATGCTTTGTTTTTTTTTTTAATTGCAGCAGCTGTTGCCGGGTAAAAAGTTTTGGGAATCTGATGATTCCAGCAAAGATGGACCAAAAGGGATATTTCTGGGAGATCAGTGGAGAGACAGTGCTTGGGGAACATCAGGTAGCTCATTATGTACTTAATTTAGTTGGAATTGAACACTGAAACATGCAACTTCTCCACTCAAAGTTGCTGGCCAGTTTGGATGACACAGCTTTTAAAATGTTTTTTTCTAAAACATCTGTTTTACATAATAATAATAAAAAGCTTTTAAAACCCACATTGTTCTGTGCTAGTGTTAGAAAGGTATCCATAGCTATATAAAGATTGCCTTGTGTGAACATGTGTACTCTTATCTAAAAGTTCTAGGGAGATAAATATAGCATTTAAAATTTGATTTTTAACTTTCTGATGCATTTTCTGCCTTGGGATGGATTGCTTTAAGACTGAACAAAGATGTTAGAAAACAACACTGGTGGGGGGGGAAGTAGTAATTTTTAAATACTTAACCAACCAGAGCCCAACAACATCAGTTTTGAAATACATGAAGAGATGTTTTGAATTAGTTGTGTTGAAGTTTATCTGCCAAGAATTTTGTTCTTGGATCAGAGGCTGTCCCATATTTTGAACCTTTAAGGGGAAGGTGTTCAGGTTTGTTTTAGTTAAATGGAAAAAAAAAAACAAACGTACGCATGTGTTTTGAAGTGTTAACTTTTTGGTCTTTATTTTTGGTGCTTTCTGTCTGTACTGAATATGTTCCTTAGACTCTGCTGAGTACCCTGTGCAGTTTCCAAACGACTGTGCGAAGGTACAGCTTCACGAGAGGGCAATTTCACTACTGTTTTTCTGGTTTTTTTTTTTTGTTTACCTGGCAAAAATAGACTGACAGGACTGACAGAGAAACTCTTGTAAAGTAAATTACACAGTAAGGGTATTTTTTAAAATTAGATAATTTTCAAAACGACTGGGGGTAAAAAAAAAAAAATTACAAATAAAAAAAGCCCCACTTCTCAAAATCTTCCCAGCTGAACCTTGCAGGCTCTGTGAGCACTGGGGAGATCTCAGGGAGCTGCTGCCTCCAGCTGTCTGACTCACTGCCTGCAGCATGTGCATTCAGTCCTCAGCTGCAGTTTGTATCTGCTTGTACAAGATCTACTGAAGTTGAGGGTGGATTAAAGGGTTGAGCCAGGCTCTGAGCAGCAGTAGCTGAGGATGAGACTTTCTCCTATGCTACCACAGTAGTCGGGCTGGCTTTGTCCACTAGACGAGCAGGGGAGACATGGGGGAGGCAGCCTCCCACACTGGCTGATGGCAGATCTCCGTGAGTCAGTGCCTGTAGTCTCATCTCCTCCTTTGTTTATTCTCAGTTAATCCAGTGCACCTTGCAGCCTTTATTCCCAAGCCATGACCCGCACTGCTGTCTGTGAGTCAGGGAAGTCATAATTTTCCCTTTTGCTCCTTGAAAATGGGAACAAGCAGGATCTGAGCAGTTGTTCCAGGTCACTGCCAGAGAGCGTTGTGGAGTTGGGGCATGGAAGTGTCCTTGGCCAGGAGTCGAGTTTGTTCCATGAGTGGCAGAACTGGTGAAGCCTGGTTTTCCATAACATACCTTTTGCTCCATCCCTTTTCCCTTCTGTCAGTGTCCACAGTATGCACTGTAGTCGTCTGTACAGCTGTGGTCCTTCACTCCTATAGCTTGTGGTAATTAAAGAGCATTTAAAACCAGTGCTGCTAGGAATAGTCCTGTCTGATAAAGGCTGTTTCTTCTCGTTAATGTACAAGTAGTTATTAAGCAGTACAATGAAAACTGCTTTGGGACTGATCTGAGTTAAAACTAGCTCCTGTTTTCTTTGTTAATTTTATCCCAGATAATACTTAGTCCACTTTGTGACTGGGTAGATACTTGTACTTGAGGGAGAAGGCAAGAAAGTGCAGCTAGGAGGAAAAAGACCTTCTCTTGATGGCTTATGCCTTAAAAGGAAGCTACAGCATCAGTGTCATTCCACGCCTTTTCCACCAGCTCCTGGCAGCTATGCTGCTGTCTCCCAGTAATTTTTAACTTGCTGGCTATTACCAGTCTGAACATGCAGACACTGGGTATATCTTCCCTTCCCTCACTGGGATGGAAGGTCACCTCCTGCCCAGCCAGCAGTTTCTACAGGGCTTGTTAGGACTTGGAGACATCTATCATTAAGTCGGCTCTGGTTGGATTTCAAATCCTTGAACCTCAGAGGGGATAAAGGGGTGGGGCTGCTGTAGGTCAGGGGGGTGAGAGGAATTATTGAAGTTCTAAAACTGTTGTTGAGGAAATAGCAACTAGGAGGAACTGCAGTAATGAGATATGAGTGTGTTCATTCATGTGACCAGGAAAACAAATGCAAGCTGTAGTGTAACTGCAGGATGATGTTTTAATTAAAAGTTCTAGTTTAAATGGAGACTGATTGTTTTTTCAATTTACTAACACAAGAGTTTTATTAAAAGTGAATGAACTTTATTTTTTAATTGCAACCTTTTCAGAAATGTATGTCTCTAAGTAACGTTACGATTTTAGAGTTTGAATGCAGTTATCACTTGTGGCTTTATAGGTCGTAGTATTTCAGGGATGAGAAAGCCGTCCTTCTCCAGTGGGCACCATCAGAGTCAAAAAGCTAGCACTTCTTAGTACAATTAAGACACCAGTGAGTAAATGATTAATGACTTGCCTCCTTCAAATAGTTGGATCTACTTACAAGAATTACACATTTTGTTCCAGATCACTCTGTTTCCCAACCAATTATGGTTCAGAGAAGACCTGGTCAGGGCTTTCATGTGAATAGTGAAGTCAACTCAGTGCTTTCACCACGGTCAGAGAGTGGAGGACTTGGAGTTAGCATGGTGGAATATGTGTTGAGCTCATCTCCCGGAGATTCCTGCCTAAGGAAAGGAGGATTTGTAAGTGTGCCTGATTCTGAAATTTGAGTTTCCATTATGTTGTTTTCTCCATTTGCTGCTTTGTTTGTTTGTTAATCCATTCCTAGGGGCAGATGTTTCTTTCTTCTGTTTACTCTTACAGTTTAGCCATCTGTGTTAAAATGGGTAGGCCAGTGTTGAGTGAGGGGATGCAGTATAGACATGCGTGTAAAGGAGTTGCAGGTGGCTGACACCCCCTGGTTCTGAGGTGAAGTGTACCTCCAGGAACACCATTTAAACTTTTTTTTTGTTGAAAAGTATGCAAATGTCCATGTAACTAAGTGTGGTTTTTGAATGAACGTGTGGATGCTTTGTTGCTGACTGAGAACAAAAAGCTCCATGTGATGGTGCTAGGATGCCACTCTAGTTTGGAAATGCTTTCAAGGGCTTATTGTTTCCTGTGGAGAAATAGCATTAGTCACTGTGCTTGGTGGGGTGGGGAAGAAAGCGCAGTCACTGCTACCTCAAATCTAAGCATGTGGCAGTAGAGCCATAATCAAACCCTGTCCTCACAGTGGGGGGAAAAAAAAAGCCACATCTCAGCTCCACCTCATCAGCTGAGTGCAGGATCAGTGAGTGTTGAGAAACATAAAAGCAGAGCAGGTTTGTTACTGTTAGGAGACTGCTGTGCTCATCTCTTCAGGGAGCCTGTTCCTAGTCTCCTTCATCCATCCTCTTATTTTTCCCCTCATTAGTGGGCCCCTGATAACATTGTTGCATCCTGAGCCTAAGAAAGATTATTTTTGGAGGAAATAAAGATTAATCAGTGAAGGAGTCAGTTTATCTTCCTGAGTCAGTCAGAGGTATCTGCTCTGTAGTGCTGGTGGTTAGGATGTCAGTTCTGAAACAAAGGGTTTCATTTGTAAATACCACATTGTGTAGGTGAGAACAGAACTTCAAATTTGTATTTATAATTGGCATTTCCAATTGGACTCTCAGGTATTAGTAAGAACGGTTTGATTTTATTTAAGAATAGTCGTTAGTGTGATTGCTTTTTCACTAAACATGGGGAAGAAATTCCCTCTCCACCACTAAGATAGAGGGAATGGAAAAATGATTTGGTTCAGATGCAGTTATCTGCAGGGCACTTTTCCTTCAGTTGAGGTGGAATACATGTCTGTCTTTGACAGCACCAAAGCTATCAATGATAAATATGTTTATATGTCTCTTGCTGTTTTTATCATGAATTATGTTGTTTTTCCTCTCCCTTTTGTTGTTGAAAACTACCTATGGCACAATCACCCTTTATTCTTATACCAATTGAAATAAAACACAGACATAAGGATAGGAATGCTGAAGGTACCATACCACTTACAAAACTGCTCAGCAGAAATGAAACCCTTCTTATCTTCTTTTTTTTTTTTTTAATCTTCTCAAAGTGCTCTGGGTTTATATGGTCAAGTTAGTGGTTGACTCAAGTGCTCTTACGAGTTCCACCTTAGCATTCAGTGTGCAAATTGCAGTAATGCCCTTGAAAAACGAGGCAGCTGCATGGTGGCCCCGTTCTGCTTGAATACATGCACTTCCCCAGTCACTTACTGCACCTCTGATACAGAGATGTTAAATGATAGAAACGCAGAATGGTTGGGTTGGGAAGGCACCGCAGAGCCCCTTGCTATGGGTTGGGTTCCCACATCTGTAGCCTTGGGTACCTCAGGGATGGGACACAACAGCTCTGGACAGCAGTGCCAGGTCTCACCAACTCTGGGTAAAAAATTTCTTCCTGATATGACTAAATTTCCCCTTATGTAGTTAAAAGCATTTTCCTTCCTGCTGTTGTATTTAATAGTCCCAAATTGATTTTTGGGATGCCTGAATTCAATTTAGAAGAGGATTTTGGTAAATATTCTTTAAAAGTAATTTTGGGATGGGATTTTTAGGGTGATAGTCAGGCTCTGAATTACTAAAGGGAAGAAACCAAACAGGTAGATAAAGCCTCTTTTGAAGGCTTGGGAAAGAAAACTTTGGAGGCTTGGGAAAGAAAACTAATTCCATTGTTTCTTTGATTATAATTAACTATTTTGCTCTTTTTATGTTTTTATTTGTAAGAACTAATGCTTGAAAATTACTTTATTGTGACATGTATCTTTGATTTGTTAACGTCTTGGAATGAAAGCAAAATTGATCTGAAGCTCAAGCTTATTAAAATAATGTTTTTTTTTGCCTAGGGTCCAAGGGATGCAGAGAATGATGAGAATGACAAAGGGGATAAGAAAAATAAGGGCACATTTGATGGCGATAAATTAGGAGATCTGAAGGAGGAGGGGGATGTGATGGATAAAACAAATGGTTTGCCTGTGCAGAATGGAATCGACACAGATGTCAAAGACTTCAGGTATGTGCTCCGTCTGTTAATGATTAGTCAGCATCACACGTAACTTTTTTGTGCAAGGTCTTTTGTACTGAGAGCAGTAGGGAAAACCTCTGGCTCTCTTATCAGTGTCATAAGGATGCTGTAATGTGCACAGGGAAGCACTTGCAAGGAGGTGGGTGATAACTGGTAATCTGTACAAAACCCCTTCATTCTGCATTACATAACATTATTTTCACACCAATTGTTAACTACTTTGTGAGGGATTCCTTTGGAAATTCCTGCTGTAGATGTTGACCCTGCTTATAAGCTGGGCTAAACTGTATTCAAGTTTTTGCACTTGTTCCTTGCATCTCACGAGTGATGAAATCTGGGCTGTTGATTAAAATCTAAGAAAGCCTGTTTGTTTCTTGCACGTTTGTTTACTGGGCCTTATGTTGACACTTAGAACTGTAGAAAGAAAACAAATATACTGTGAGATGTTTACTGCTTGCCCTTGAATTCAGTTGAACTGTTTCTCGCTTCAGTTCAGTGCTTATGTTAAGTAAATAGGAAACCATGGCAGCTATTTCAAAAAGCAAGTGAGCTACAGTATCAGAGCTTTGTTAATAGTTAAACAGGTTGTTCTGTAGAATTTGTAAAAGGAGGATCTGGAATAGCTCCCAATATTTTTTTTTTTACCTTTATAGTGTCATCTACATTATCTCTAGTGGGTCGTAGTGTTTGTTGCTGTGAATTGATGCTGTGTGGCAGCATTAAATGTACATACTTAGTGATGGATCTCTTTTTTTTGTTTTTTCTCTGTATAGTCGTACACCTGGTAATTGCCAGAACTCTGCTAGTGAAGTAGATCTTCTGGGTCCAAACCAGAACGGATCTGAGGGCTTAGCCCAGCTGGCGAGTACTAATGGTGCCAAGCCTGTGGAGGATTTTTCCAACATAGAGTCACAGAGTGTACCTCTGGATCCCATGGAGCACGTTGGCATGGAGCCTCTGCAGTTTGATTATTCTGGCACCCAAGTACCTGTGGACTCAGCTGCAGCCACCGTGGGGCTCTTCGATTACAATTCCCAACAGCAGGTAGAGTTCTGGCGCAGGGTCCTTTGCTGCTGCCTTGGTTCCTCCCCCAGTGGACTCGTGTTAGTGTGAGTGTGGGGTGGCTGAAGGCTTGGGATGCTTTTTGTATGCCACGTGTCTGTTTACAGATCGATCGTTTCTGGCTTTTGAGTAAGTTTGCAGTGGAGAAGAGCTTTTAATTAATAAAATGTGCTGAGTAACAAAACCCCTTGAACCTTTCAAGTGACTTAAAGGTAGAGCTGCTGTTTAACCCCAGGGCTATGGCCCAGCTCTGGGGTCAGGGCAGTGCTGCTCAGAGATGGCCAGGCTCTCATTGTGTGGTTCAAAGCCTGTGATCAGAGTCCAATACTACAAAGCTTATCTCAGACCAGCGGGTTTGTTTGACCTTTTCTCCCATATTAGAGGCACAAACTGCTCAGCCCAGACAGGTAAAGCAAGTCCTTGCTTTGCTGTTTGGCCTCTCCTGAATGCTGGGCCTGGATCCAAACATCGACCTGTAATGTAGTCCTGTTCCTGCTCGTCAGGGTAACAACTGTAAATGTTTATTGCTTTCCTTTTGTACATGTAATATTCTTCAAAGAAGAGCGAAGTCCTTTGTTGTAGCTTATTTCAGGAGCGTATTAGCAGCTGTGGGTTTCCTGGAATATCTGATCTTTTCTAGCAAAATAGCCTGATAGATGCTGCGTATTGAGGAAAGGCTGTTGCCATGTTTATACTAAAGACCTGCCCTCAGAGAATTATTGTGGTCTTAAAAGCAATATAAATGACCATATTGCAGTTCATTCGATTGTTCTGTTATGTAGTATGCTGCAGTGGTTAATGGTGGAAATTTAAAAAAATGATGAAGCTGAATAGCTACTGTATAGTTCAGAAAGGAGAAAGAAAGCTATTTTCTAGCCTTTGTATTACTCTGATGTAGGACCTTTAAATGCCTGTCTTTGCATATTTCAGCTTTTTTTAAAACGAGTCTTGTGTTTTGTTCTGTTCAAACAGTATGTTGGAGCTGAGCTAACTGATCCTTTTTTTTAAGAACCATTAGGTACAGGAAAGCAACTGCAGAGATGTAAAGCCTGTCATTTGTATTTTGTCTGGCAATCTTTCCTATTTTAAGTTGAGGCTCATTTGCAAGTTTGTTTTTTTTTTCTCCCAGCCTTAGAGAAGTAGGATTTAAAATTGGACACATCTTATGCCTAACTAGCAAGATGAATAAAATAAAAAAATCTCTTGAAGCAAGGGCTGTCTGGAAAGCATGTTCACCAACATGGATTTCTGGGTTCAGGCTCTGGATGGCCCTGTGGGCACGACTGTTTCTCTTCTGTGTGAAGCAGATAGGTAATACCTGTGCGGAGCTGATGTAATCTCGGTGTAATCTCATGCTTGAGGCTTTTTTTTCCGGGCTGCCTGTGAGGCTGCAGATCTCTGTGGTTTCTATAGCTGGGATTGGGTGGGTGAGCGGGGTGTCTGGGTAGTGCTGGGTAGAATTAGTAGCGTAATGCACACACTTACTTGAAAATTTCATTTTAGTTGTAGCAACTGCTTTCACCCATGGTAAACACAGGCTTTTGTAAGTGTAGTTTTAAAGATAGGAATTCACTGTTATTTTTCTTCACTGCCACGTATGCACTCCTGGTACATGCTGGTGTAAAAGCAGTGTATGTTGGCTCCAAGAGTAGGACCCATTTCCTTAATGTTGTAGCTAGCAGCTGGTGTTTCTCAGTATTTGCTGTTTGCAGTTACAGCTTGTACTTCAGAAGACAGATTTCTTTCATACAGGTGTTTTTCCATTCGCGTGTTGTCAGAAGATACATCCCGAGCACAAAGATCTCTCCTTTGATAATGTCTTCCTGGGTCCATAGGGAAGCGTCATATACTTTGAAGGGATTACAATTAAGTGCAGCTAAAAGCAATGTTAGGAAGGGAGGGTCTTAATCACATCTAATCTGATTAGAGATGTCAGATGTTTATGTTCCAGAAGAAACTGGATTACAGAAATCTAATTGTACAGTATTCCCATAACTGGGTAACACGGAGTGTGATGTTCTGGGTCCTTGAAATTTCCTCTGAGTTCCCCCACCTGCTGCAGTGGTGCTTCAGCTGCATACCTGTGTGTGCAAACTGCTGACATCCTTCTATACTATGTCATTTGTTTGTAGATTACAACTGAATGTAATTTGTAACAGGCTAAAATAGTCCCTTGAGGAGTTTTTTTTTTCCATTTAGCAGGCACCACAATATAGATGCGTGGCTTAACCCTAATTCAGTACACAGTAATTTTTTTTAATAAGATAGCAAAAAGCTTCTACTGGAGTTTTACCTTTGGCCTTTGATTTTTTGGAATCTAGGGCTTGTCTTTCAACCGCTGGAGACAGTGCATTGGGGCCTTCATAATACTTCCATTAAATGCATAGGGTTGATGATTTCTAGAGCTGTGTGGCCCAGGGGCTTATCTACCTGAGTACAGCCTGAAATTCTGCTCTGCTCCCTTCTCTGTGTTACAGGTAGTAGAAAACTGCAGAACATTTGAGCTGTTCACAGTTTCTTCACAGTAAGTTGAGTCTTGGTTTGTAGGCTTAGGGAAACTGCATTTCAGTGTAAAGGGAAATGCTGTAGAGCTGGCTTTCCACAGACAGACGGAAGGAATCCAGCCCTTTCTCTTGCATCCAGCACAGTGTAAATGGCCAAAGGTTTGCGTGTGGTTTTAAAGAAACTCAATAATACTGTCTGGGAAAGCAGTCATAGCTAAATCTTAGGTTACTTTGTGAGATTAGGATGCAGAAGAGAGATTTTTTTTTTTTTTGTGAAGCACATGAAATCACTGTGCCCTGGCAACCTCTCCCTTTTTTTTTTCCCCTTCTGTTACATTTTAGGTAAAGCATTTTTGTTCGGTCTTCCTCTTTGAGTCTTCAGGTGAGCTCTAATGGCTGTTGACAGCGGCCATTTGCAGTGCTGGCTGCTGTGCCCTCATTTCAGCAGTGGAAAATACACAGAGCTTGTGTGGCACTGGCATGTCTGGAAGTCAGATCTTGCAGTGAGCAGTTGCAGTCACAAGAGGGAAAGCAGACAATAACAATAATAAGAAATAAAAGCTGTTGGGGGAAAATATTCATGCTTGGAGTAGGTGGTACTACTAATTTAAAATCACTGAGATACAGTTGGGAGGTGTGGAAGTCACCTCAGTAATTTCTGAATATTAAAAAAAAATGGTGTTTTCAGAGAAGATAAATGCTTCTCTTGCCCCTTGGACCAGTGAGTGCTTATCTAGCATTTCTGCTGCTGCTTGCTTAGACGGAGTCCAGCCCAGCAGTCTGGAAAAGCTGATCCCACAGATGCAGAAGTGTGGAAATGGGTGAAGTGTTTCTAGCAGAATAAAACTAGGATGCTTCATCACTGAGATCAGTAGAGCACAAAACCAAGCACAGCTGTTCTGGATGGATCTAGAGGAATGAAGCAGTTGGGATTGTGTTTTGTTTCTGTACTGTTACGGCTGGTGACTGATCTGAGAACATGCTGCTGAAGTCTCCTACAGAGCCAGGATCCTTCATTCCATGTCCCGTAGGTCACATTCTACATGGTGTGCTTGCTTTGTTGAAGTAAATGATGGCACAAAGTATTTGGTCAGCTGCTAGTGCTGGAGCAGTGAACTTTATATCCTGTATAAGCAGCCAACTTTTTGTAAGCATCAGGTATTGCTGAATGCTGCTTTCTGAGTAAAGACCCCCACTACCTGTGCAACCTGGTCTAGGGAGCCTGCTTTGGCAGGGGGGTTGGACTCGATGATGTCTAGAGGTTCCTTCCAACCCTTACAATTCTGAGACCAAGGATTGATGCATTTTCCCATTAGGAGTGTTATGATACTCCACAGATGTGCAGAAGGGCATCTCTGGGGGTAAGCAGTCAGTGGGGAAGGCAGCAGTGTGGGTTGTGATCCCCAAGTACTGAATTTCTACCTCACTTGTGCATTGTTTCTCCTTCTGAACCTATAAAAAGAGAAGATAATAGATACAGGCTGTTGCTTGTCTTTATTCATATTTTCTGCTTAAACAGCACAGCTCCATGTCTTGCTTTTAGTAGAACCAAGTACAGTCTTTGCCTATAGTAATATCTTGCTTCCTAAATGATTATCTGCTTCCTGATAGTTGCAGGTTTCTGCCAGAATTTGGGCAGAATTATTGTTGTTCCTTTTGACAGCGGAGGCTTGGTTGTCTTGGTCAAGACCTGAAAGGAAGGCAGGGATGATAGGTGTGAAAATTGTGAAGCATTTAGGCATTGGTGTCTTTTTTTCTTTCTCCCAAGCAATTATAGAGAGAAAACATCTATCACAGTGGTTTATGAAGTCATTCACACCTCAGAAATGATCACTTTGGGAAGTAAATGGGGATGAAGGTTGCTTCTGAGAATTTTTCAGAATGTATTTTCCATGTTTTTACTGGAGATGGATGATGGTGCGTTAATGTAGTGGTTCAGGGAGTGTTTCATTTCCTTAGAGCCATCACTGGCACAGGAAGTACCCTTATTAGTAAGAGTCTGGATGAACAGGGCGAAGAAGTAAAAGCACATTTTCTTTTGAAGACTTGTGGTATTCTTTCTATGAAATGACTGTTCTCAGTAATGCTGTGCATCATTCCCAAAGACTGAAGTAGTGAACTGTAAGTTGGCAAGCCTGGATGTGCTTTGGATGCTTTAACCAAGAAGTCTCAGGAACTGGTTTCTGTCTGTGGTCAAAGAAGAATTCATATTCCATGCCTTGTTTTACATAGGTGATGCTGTAGACTGGAAGTTAGAAGGTAGAGTTTCCTCTACATTTTCTGCATCGTTAGTGAGCTCCTGCATTTGTGATCTGTCCCAAGAGCATCTCTCCCACATGAGCTTTCCCCTCTTGCCTGCTGTCCTGCAGTGCTCTCAGCATAGCTGATAGTGCTCAGGGTCTACAAGAACTGTGACAGCCCCTGGTGATCCCCAGGCTGCGGAGCAGTGTGTGTGTGTGCTAGAGGAGGAGCTGAGGAGGCACGGCCTTGGGGCAACTGTGCAGAGAATAGCAGAAGAAACTGTGAGTAGGGTTTAGCTGTACTTGAGAAATATTTTCTTTTTAAGTGGATCATTACAGGCAATTGGTTTCAAAAATATTTTTTTAATTTTCTTTTGAAATGTTTCCTGCTAAAGAGGAGTGTCTGTAGTTGTGAAAACAAACCTAGTGTAAAGGAATTGCTTTTTTAAAAAAGTGATTTTTATGCATAATAAAGGACCTTATTTTTTTTTTTGTCCCTTCAGTTGTTCCAAAGACCGAATGCTCTTGCTGTTCAGCAGCTAACAGCAGCCCAGCAGCAGCAGTATGCATTGGCAGCTGCCCATCAACCTCATATAGGTAAGTCTAGTATTTAATACATTGCCTTTTCCTAGTGGTCTCTTAGTCCTCGGAATATTTTGGGAAAACTACAGGGAGAAAGTTGGTAGGTTTTCGAGAATCCTAAATATGTTTTTGCATCTGGTAAGTGCTTTGAACCACAAACAGAAGAACGTTGTCTGAAGTTCTGGAGGTGTCTCTTGTACAGTTTCAGGAAGCTCCTGAGCAGTCATGACTGGAAGCAGTGACACATGTTCTTATGCTGCTCAGCAGTGAGAGCGTTTTGAAGCGCTTGCTGAGTCAGGTGTGAATTGGCTGCAACGAAGTGAGAAAGTGTATGATCCTGTGTACACCTGAATGTGCTTCCTGCTTGATGATCTATGTTTAAATTATCACAGGGCAGAATTTTAGGCTGCTTGGGGTCTGAATTTAACGTAAAAGCTGTAATTTATGCAAATGTGTGATTCATAATATTAAAGCATGTGGATTAAGTGGGAAGAGTGCATTTAGTACTCTGCATAGAGTAACAGACCTGCAGAAGGACTCCTCCTGGATGGTTAGAGTTGAACAATCAGAGGGTTAAATGTTTTTGGTACAGTAGGTTCCAAGAACTACCCGTTAATTTGCCTACTGTAGTGTTGGGGTTCTCTGAGCTCTCTGCTGCACACTTAATGTGCTCAGTAGAGTTCAGGGATAAACCTGAATTAAAATTATTTGGCTTCTTAACTTATTCTCCTTCACCTTTACCACCTTCAACACCCCTTCCTGCCCTCCAGTGATTTATCTAATGATTAAACTGTACCTTGCAGAGAAAGATAGTGCCTGCACAGACACTTAGAGCAGACCCTGTCTCTGCCATGACGTTGTCCATGTGTTCCTGAGGTCCTTCCAGACTCATAAATTGAAGTACTGGTAATGTGTAGTTGGCATGGAACTCAAAGTGGTTCAGACTCATCAAAACAAACAATTAGGTAATGTTAATATCTGATTGGTGTTAATAACCACTTAAACAGCAAGGATGTATCTGCACTGCGCAGATACCTGAGCAGCTAACAGGTGCTGTGTGCAGGCTGTTGTACCACTTCAGCCTTCCTAATGCAGCACTGCATCTTTGGAATTCGTTGTTTTTTGTTTTTTTTTTAAATGTAAACTATGTCCTCTGTAGATTGTTGTAACAGTGCTCTTGGAAACACAGTGAGAACAACCTATAAAAAGATTGAAAAATACTAAAACAACGTGAGCCCTTGTTTTGCAATATTCGGTCAGTCGAGTCCCCAGCTGGGTAGCCGGAGGTATTTTTGGTAGGGCTTCAGTTCTAGTCAAGTTTGTTTTTACTGACAGGTATGTTTTCAGCAGGTTTAGCTCCTGCTGCCTTTGTCCCCAATCCGTACATCATCAGCGCTGCTCCGCCAGGAACAGATCCGTATGCAGCCGGGCTCGCGGCAGCTGCGACATTAGGTGAGGTGCTTCCACTTGTCTGTGTGTTCCTTACTGTGCTCTAGTCTGTGCTGATAGCAGCAATTAATTATTAGTACTTTGTAATCACTGTAGAGATGGTATATCATTACAGAACTGTCTTGGAAACCCTTATTTTCTCTAGATTAAATGTGGTAATTCTTGTATAACACTTTTTGTGGACTTCTGTTGAGAATAAATAACAGAGCAAGTCTGAAATGAAGCCCTCGGAGATGAATGCTGTAAGATTCTTGGGATGTTTTGCTAACTGATAGTGAAAGACATCTTTTGAAATACACTTTGTAAATACTGGAAAGATGGGGGATGTATTTTCCTGCCAGGAATATTTTATATTTTTACTGCTCTAACATGATTTACTGTAGCACATTCTGCAAGTGATACCTCTTCCCTTTGCTAGATGTTCCTGAAGTATTGATGCTTTTTAGATTCTGTAGGTAAGAACTCCCCACATCTGCTGCAAGGCTCCTGCAAGGAGCTGTCCAGATGGCAGGCAAAAATGATGACTTGTCTTTGTGCAGGAGCTTCCTCCCAAACGTTCACGTATCCATTTCCAAATTCTTTCCAACTGTCACAGCCAAAATTGTTGTCTCTTGAGATGACAGCTCAGTAACACAGCTTATCAGACAGTGAGAAGAACACATTGCATGCTGAACTTTCACTGCATGTGCCATGAAGTTCTGGCCTAAGCAGTCAGGACAAAAGAAGAATGTTCTTTCAGAAGAATATTTTTATAACCATGACACCATACTTTGCTTTTCTTGAACCACCTGGAGTGGGAACCTGCTAAATTTTAAATAGAAGCAGCTTAGTTCAGAGTGATGATTATTTTTTTTTGTTGTTGGAGGCTGCACACTGTTCCTATCTTCCACTTAGATGTAGCTTGTATGCTCACTGCATGTCTCTTCTGCTGTGAGCTTTTACCAAATGGGAACTGTGAAACCTCAGCTGCACGTGGACACAGCACTCTGTTAAACTGCTTTGTAGGGTTGGGATGTCGCTTCTAACAGCTGTTAGATAAGTGCTGCTTAGTTTCTAAGCTGTGGGGCCGGTGTCAGGTCAAGCTCTGAAATGGGATTGTAGCAACGGTTACCAGCTTGTGGCATTTAACGGATTGTATGGAAGTATGTAAAGTCAAGTTTATAATTTGAAGATGTGGTCTTTGGACTCTTTGGCTGTTGTGCATTTTGTGTGCTGATTGCATAACAACAATGGAAGATAAGCGTGGTAACGGCATGTTGTGGGCAAACAGATGACGCTGTGATGAGGTGGAGAAAAGAGTTAGAGTACAAGGATATTTTGAGGAGTTGATAAACTGTCATGTGATGAGGAGAGCACAGCAATGAATGAACGACCTGAGCTTGCTGTGCAAAATTTAGGTAGGGAACTTTAGTCAGGTCTTGCTGGAGGGGAGGGTGCAAGAACAATATTGGGTCCAGTTATGATAAGAGTACTTTGTGGTGGCCTTTGTAAGTAACTGTTGTAAAACGAGGATTCTCGTTGGCCTTTATGCTTCACCTTAGTGCTTTTAACACACTGAAGTTTAGTGGGGCAGGTGGTCCCTGTCTTGATTTCATAGATGATCACATGTAGGATCTGCAGGATTTCTAGGAGCCAAGTGTATTCTCAGTAGTGCTGAAGCTGCAACTGCCTGAATGTCTGATGGAGGCCTTATAAACTGCAAATAGAAAGCAGACCTCTAGGATGCCTAAAGCTTCCCCAAACTTAGCATGGGAGTCTCTGCTTAAAAAATTTTTAAACTTCATGAGTCTTGAAAACAACAAAAAGTGTGTAATTCTCTGCAATTTGCTTATGGTATTGCACCACTGAGAAATGAGTTACTTCATCTGTTTTGTTGGGCTTTGGACTCTGCTAAAATGGCAGTGCAACAGACTTCACTTCTGACCATGTTTGTTTTAGCGAAGGCACCTTTTATGTCTAGACTCAGTTTTGAAAGCCTTTTCTCTCCGAAGAATGAGTGATGCACTACAGGGATGTGGAACTACTGAGCTGTTTAGAGCTACAAGTCCATGGACAGAAGGCCTCCCTGATTTGTATGAGAGCATTAAATTGGGAAGACTTAAAGAAGTTAATGAGATGGAAGAAATGAATTGAGAGTTGTTGGTAGTCTATTGTTCACAGTTACTCTTAGGAGTGGAAACTTTTTTGTATTTTGTGGCAGAGATGATTCTGCCAATTAAGAATGTATCATTATGGCAGCTTTTGCATTATTATAAGACTGTCAGCACCATGATAATGTTCTTTTCTTCCCAACAATAGCAGCAGTTAAAAGAATAGCACATTTGAATAGAGGGAAGGACTTACTAGACTCAAGAAAAATAGCTTGTGAGTTCAGACCTTAGGGAAGTGGTGTGAAATTACTTCTGTCGTTTTAGAAAGATGTCAATTAAATAATAATAAGAAGAAGAAAAGAAAAATCTTGCGTTTTTTAGGACAAGTTGAGAAATGTTGATTCCCTCTGAGGCATGTAATAGGTAGAAAAGTGTTTCTGTTCTTTGCAGAAAAGTGGATGCTGGAATAATCTGCATACAGGAAAGACACAGTGTTCCTAGAGTGAAGGTAGAGTGTTCAGATGTCTGCTCTGTTCTTCTCAAACCGGGCTTTCTTAGGAGCCTCTGTCACTTGGTGCTCGTCTGTGTCCTGTACAGAGCCAGCCCAGAGCTGGAAACAGGGATGGCTGCATGCACAGTGCATGGGATGGGGCTTTGGGGAGCACGTGCAGCTGTCTGGGGCACAGCATCAAGTGCAGGTGCCCTTCCTGGTGTGGGTCTGTGCTGGCCCCAGAGTTGGTAGGGCAGGGTTTCACAGGGCTGCACCAGAGCCGGTGGAGTTATTTCCCACTCCCTCCCCGGAAAGACACTGCTCCTGGGATTTTTGCAGCTGCCATACTCTTAGTTCTGGATGGATCAGCTCAAGTGTTGTAAGTATTCGGTAAAGCTCCTGCTTGCACCCTTGCATTTTTAGATGTGGGGTTCTGGATACTCTGGTGTCACCAAGTCCTTATCCTTGGCAGGAAGCCCAATTTGGTGCTGCTCCTGCACCAGTACTTTCTGAGATGTGAGAGTGGAGGCTGAGAGTGAAAGGGGGAAATGTGCCATGGACACGTTCCTGTTGGTTCTGTTAACATTTGTTAAAATGAATATTTAGAAGTGTGTGTGTGTCAATGTGTGAGAAATAGTAGTGGGAGTATTTGATTTTGAAGGCACTAAGTGGCTTTTATTTTTTTCCTGTATGTGCATCTTTAAGTGTAAAAGCAGGTCTAATGTCTGCAGAAGTAAAGAAGCGCTGTGTGTATTTGTATGGGCCTGGTGATGATGACACACTTGCCCTCACTGAGAATGCTGTTCGGTAATGAGAACCTCACAGTGTGCACAGCTGAGCCAGGCTCACAGGGATGCATGGTGCTCTTTTAAGCCCTGCTGCCTGCAGACTTCAAAGGCTTTGTCTCCACTCCTTCTAAACACCTCAGGTTTTTTCAGATCTGATGAGCAATCTCTAACTAGGAAAAAAAAGAAAAAATCTTCTAGACTATACTTACTTGATAATAAAACCTGAGATTAAAATAACCCAGAGCCATGCCTGAATTTTGCCCAAGCAAAGGGTATTACGACAGGAATACAACCCAAGGGCAAAGGCAGACACTTGTTCCTTGCAGATTTTCTCCTGAGTGCAGAAGCAGCCCAGCGCTTGGCATCTGTATTAAGTGAATACAAACAGGTTATGTCTCCTTTGGTCAAGAAGAGCACTGTGAGTTAACTGTGTTCTCCTTGCAGTGACTTACTGAACTAACTAACAATACTACTTAAACAATGGGTTAGAACTCAAATGCTAACTCTTAAAATAGAAGCTGTTTTTGCTTCGTTGAAGAACAAGCACGTGGTTCAGATTCACTAAATACTTGTTTATTTGAGAGTGTCAAATATTCAGTACTTTATCTTAAGAAGGATGTCATGCTGTAAGGTGCTTTTACTTTAGGGGAGTGCTATACAACCCTAGGATAGGTGCTGTATTGGAAGAGTGAAGGAAATACCTTCCTGATGACTTTTCCGAAAGATACATAGCAGACAGATTGAAAATGTTGTTGGATTCACATAGGTGGTGGGAGGGTCTCTGCTGTTCAGTGCCAATGACTCATCTCTTCTTCCATGTTATGCCATGACACCATGGAAGGATCATGTAGGGATACACTCTGCTGTTCTGCTATCACCCTGTGAAGTGTACAGTGTCCTGAGAGCTGATGAACTACAAACTCTGTTGTTCTGGTTTGTTTTTTTTTGTTTGTTTGTTTTGTTTTGTTTTTTTGACGTTTCTTAAATGGAGACAGCAGTTAGGGGAAGGTAGAATGTGGAAAGATAGATCTTCGGGCTCTTCTCTGGTGGTTTGTGAACGCATGGTGGGACAGAGTGGCTAGGATAACATTTTACACACTTGGGAAATGATACTGACTGGCTGTGAAGGACTTATTATTTTATACCTTACTTATTGGAGAGCTAAATGATGGGTTTTACTGAGTCATGAGTGTCAGGAGACACTTCTACATCTCTCTTGCTTGGTCAAGTTTCCTTCTCTTTTTGTTAGAGGTAAAAAGTTTTGTTGCTTCACTATAAAATTAGGGCTTACCAGTGAAAATGTGGAGTTCCAACAGGATCACTGTCAGCAGAACTGGATGACTTCTGCTAAGGTAAAAGCAAGTAAAGGTGAAACTTCAGGTCTGACTTCTAAGCTTACTTAAAATGAACATTACGGATAGCACGATCCTGTCCTATTTTGAAAGAATTTAAAGCAGATAACCTGAACTGGGACTTGTTAAATCAAACACAGTGTGCAGATACCTTTTGGTGGCTGTTTGCTGTGTAGTGCTTGTGACACCACAGAAGCTCACTGATTCACTTGTGTTTCAGGCCCTGCAGTTGTCCCTCACCAGTATTACGGAGTAACGCCCTGGGGAGTTTATCCTGCCAGCCTCTTCCAGCAGCAAGCTGCAGCAGCTGCTGCTGCCACTAACTCAGCAAATCAGCAGACCACTCAGCAAACCCAGCAGGGCCAGCAACAGGTATGTGATAGGGTGCTTCTGCATGTGCAGTAATTGACAGTCATTTGTTAGCAAGCATGTGCTGTTGTCTGCAAGTGGAAATCATCACCATGCAGTCTGTTTTCATATGAAGGCCATAGAGAACATGAAAATGTGTCTAATACTCCATGTCAGTAAGTAATGTGCTCTGTGCTTCAAGGTGTTGTTCTATATAGGTGGCTTTTTTTCCTTCAGGAAAGTAAAAACGCAGTTATTCTTAGGAAACCTGTGAGGTTAAATGCTAGAAGGATTAGGATCAAATGCAAGAAGGAAAGGATGTCCTTTGGGTTGTGCTCTCACTGGACATATACTCGGATATACTCCACTTTGAGCTGAAGGAGGGCTTGTAGGGCAGGCATCAAGAGCTGGAATGGGGCTTCTGTCACTCAGCTGGCTGTGCTGCACAGCTGCCTGTTCTGATGTTTGGATAAAGCACTGCTGCTGAAGTTGGCTTTATACTGTGCTATCAGCTGCTGTCCCAAAGGAGTTCCTGCTTGGATATAAAATGATTCATTATTCTACTGAAAAGGGAGGAGACACAGAGCCTTCCTTTCTGGCCTTTGTGCTTTTCTGATTTCAGGCCTTACAGAAGATGGCAATTGACAGCTACATTTATTAGCTTTTGCTTTAAAAACAAAACAGACAAATAAAAAAGGCAAAACTCTATAGGATAAAAAGATTATGTTGTATTATAAGGCCTTTTCAGATAAGAAAAGCAATGGTGTTTCGTACCAGTGATTTTGGACTAGTGATCAGAAGAGGAACACTTAGCTCCTGACAAAGTTAATCATCAAACCTCCCCACCTGGCAGGTCTCTCACAGGAGTGTGTTGAACAGATCTTCTGCACACATCCATGCACACAGGTAAATGGAGTTAAAAGTGTGGCACATCTGTACTTTGGCATTCAAACTAGGAACCTGTCCCCTTAAACAGGTTTGTGCAAAGAGCTTCTGCAAAGGCTTAAGCTATTAAAGCAATATCTATCAGTCATCAGTAGCCTTTATGATATTTTTCATTATTTCTGTAGTCATGAAGCAGGCATGAGTGGGGATTGTGTGTACTGTTTTTAATGCAGACTTTCTGTCTGTAAGAAGATAAGTGTACGTTTTTGGATGAAATTCTTCAGAGAAGTGCTGAAGCAAATGTTTTAGAAATACAGAGTAATGAGTGTGGACAGTCTGTTTGTGATGCTCACAATATCTTATGAGGGATAGTGTATTTATAAAACTGCCAGCACTTCACTTACTGCAGCACGTCGTCCATCAGCTGCATTCTGCAGAGTGGTTGTGCTCTGTGCGTGCTTACCAAGCAGCTGCAGCTTGTGAGGCTTCCCAGGCTGGAAAGAGGTGAAGAGTTCACATTCAGGCTTTGACAGTAGTAGCTGGCTCTGGGATCTGTCTCTAGTCTGTTAGCTTCAGTATCCTCTTCCAGTCACAGTGCACAAAGCAGTGCATTGCTTTTAACAGCTTTATTGGGTGACGCATACAGTGTTAATTTTTGCAACAATACATGCTGAGGAGCAAAGGACAGCTCTTTGAATGAGCTGACCTTGCAAGTGGCTGCAGACATAACCACTGAGTAAAAGGCTTTTGCAAACAAAGCCTGTCACAGGTAATTACAGGAAAGGTCAGTTTGCCATCTTCCCTTTTCAGAGCAGTGTCTGCTTAAACCACAAGAGCTACACAGAAAAGACTGTGTGATCTTTGGTCATTCTTTCCAGTGAGTAAGTGTCGTGTCAGTGGGTCACTGCTTTCTGTGGGGGATGGCAGTTTGGAAAAACCTGTGTCACCTCATGTCACCAGCCCACAGCTCACAAGCCCATACAGGTTTCTGCTTAAGTGAACTTTCAGTGGAGCTCTTGTGACAGAGACCAAACGTTATCTCTAATGGGACAGATGGCTCACAGACACAGAGGATGAGGACTGAAGGTATGTCAGGAGTCTGGAATTGAAGTTCTTTGAGATTATGCTCGGTAAGACTGAAAAAGGATGCATTATTTAAATTGTCTTATTCATTTACCCATAGTCATAGTGGTAAAGCTTTTGGTGGAGAAGACAGTTGCAGTCTGAGTAGAGAGGGGGGCATTGTCACGCATCAGTTGTGACATAGCTGCTACTGTGTGCAATAACTAGCAGCTTAGGTTGCTGCTGAAGTCGTGCAGTGTGGTAATTGTGACTTATTCCCAGGTGTCAAACTAATCAGACTCGTGTCCTGTTTTTTCCAGGTTCTACGTGGAGGAGCCAGTCAGCGTCCTTTGACCCCAAACCAGAACCAGCAGGGACAGCAGACTGATCCACTGGTAGCTGCTGCTGCTGTCAACTCTGCCCTTGCCTTTGGACAAGGGCTGGCAGCAGGGATGCCAGGTAGGGAACCCAAGGGGCTGTGACTTTTCCAGTGGCCAGTGTGATCCAAGAAAATTACATCTTGAGTCGCTACATGCTGTCATGTTTACCTGGAATTCAGCAGTTTTGCTTTTATTACAGTGTTTCATGGTTTTAATCTGCGTGTATACAAGGCATTCTGAAGAGGCTGTTGGGTACAGCGTAGCTACCTGTGCTGCATAAAGTTAAAACAGGGTTTAGATTCCTGTATCACAGGTGAAACAGATCTTATCAACTGTACTGACACGTAAATTGCATACCCACAATTGTTTCCCATGTTGTTTCCATGATTTTCTGTGGTTCGTGCCAGCTTATGTGATCTTTATTTTAAGATTTGAGATATGTTAGTCCTGTTCATTAGCCTTGTCTGCCCATCTCTGTTGAGCCCTTGATTTTAAGAGGTTAAAGGCTTTCCCTTTGTGATGTCTTCCAGACAAATTCTAGTGGCTTAGAAAAGAAAAAGAGGCAAAAACAGAGTTTTGTTCTGCAGGAGAAAAGACTTGCATGAGTTTTAGCTGTGATCCATGAGGCTGTGTGGTACACTGGTTATGCAGAATACTGTTGTAATGATAAAGTGTATGTGTAAGTATTATTTGAATAATGTGCAAGTATGTCCTGTTGGGTCAAATGCAGTCAAACAGGATTATTTTGCCCTCAGGTCTGCTCATGGTTGCTTCATAGTTTTTCTTTTTTTCTTTTTTTTTGAGGCTTAAGAGGAGTGTTGCTGTATTCAGTTACAAAGTGAGCTGTAGCATACATGCTTTCAAGGCATATGTGGACTTGAGACTGTGTTGTTGGGACTCTGGGGGCTAGAGCTTCAAAACAAATGTTCATGCAACAGTCTCCTCTTTGTGACCCTAGAGTAGAGAATGATTCCATATCTTTGTGTGTGTGTGTGTGGAGTTTTTTTAATCTAAAATTCTATAGCTGAGTACCTAAACTGAACAGCTGTGTGCTATGGAAAGGCTGTTGCTTGCTGCTCTTCGTGTCACAAGGATGTTTTTTGTTTGAGTGTTTGTATGGATTCAAGAATGCTCTATTATGAATACATATCATCAAAAGGCACATCTTGAGCATAGCTTGAAATTCTCTGCCTTGTGTGCACACAGAACCACTCCAACATGCAGTGGGAGAGGTGGAAGCTCAGTGTGCTTGCATGGAGTGTGCCAGCACAGACTGTACTTGTAAGGGGAAAGAAATAGTACTGTAGTATTTTAAGACTTTCCTTCCCCCCCGTCCCCCCCAGATAACTGAATTTACACAAAGGGCGTATAGGAGCTTCAGGGAAAAAAGATTCTTCTTTAACTGAAAGACTTGGAGGTGGAAATGTAAGCGGGGAAGTTGTGGGTGGTTAATGCGAAGAACTTGCTTCACAAGAATCAAGATTGTTGTTGCTTTTTTTCCTTTACCATTGTGATTTTTATTTAGAAACGTTACCAAACTGTGGTTGTTTGTGCCCACATGCTGTGCTACTTGTCACCTTACTGTGTGCTGTAATTTGCCTCTGCAGGGTACCCTGTGCTGGCTCCTGCTGCGTACTATGACCAAACTGGTGCTCTCGTGGTGAATGCGGGGGCAAGGAACGGCCTGGGGGCACCAGTACGTCTGGTGGCCCCTGCACCGGTCATCATCAGCTCCTCGGCAGCACAGGCAGGTGAGTTGCAGCTTAACCAGGTGGAAACTTGTTCCCACCAGGGTGCCTTGGTCCGCAAAGAGCAGGACCGAACCCCTCTGCGCTTTTCTGGCATTGATGACTCACTTGCCCTCACTGAGATCCACTGCAGGGATTTTGTTGAGAGCTTCTTCTGGACTCATTGTGAGCTGAGCCTTGAGAAATAACCCTGAGAGGTAGCATTAGCATAAACGGTGTTATTTTGCAGAATTTGGTGAGTTATTTAAATTGGCCTGCTGGCATCCAGTTTCCCACATAACAAAGGGCATTAGCATATGTCGAACTCGTAGGTGATTGCCTTGCTTGCATAAAATGTTATATGCCTGGTCACTGCTAGGAGTTGTTCTGGATTTTATTAGGGTTCTTTTGGGAGTTCAAGGTTTAAAAGCAACTTTTCAGCAAGAGTCTGTGTGTAAGCAGTCCTGGCCAGTGTTACTAACAGATTATGAAATGGGCTTTTAAATTGTTTCCTTGTAGCTCTTGTTTATTTTGCTTTTTTCCTTTTGCTTTAGAACTGGCTGGAGAACAAAAGTGTTTGGTTTTGATGTTCTTAGCACTGCAGGAATTGGTTTCATGCACTGATTATTTCCAAACTTTGGTTCCTTGATTGGCTAACACTAGGAGCATGCCTGAGTTATTGGATCTCACATCTTAGGGAACTTGTTTGATCCATATAGCTGTAATAATACAAACAGCCGTAATAATAATTTTACATTTTGGTATTTGGTGTCTCAGTGTGAACCTGATGGAGGAGTGTAGGTTTTGAGTAAAGAGATGTTGGAAGATTTTTATGTGAAAGGGAGATTTTCATCCTGAGGGGAAAAAAAAAAAGAAAAAAATCCCTAGGAAATAAAAGGAACCTGACAAAACTCGACTTCCAAACCAGATGTGAAATGAATTTTTCAAACTCTGCTTCCTATTACTTTCTCTGCAGCAGTTGCAGCAGCAGCAGCTTCAGCCAACGGTGCGGCTGGGGGCCTGGCAGGAACCACCAATGGCCCCTTCCGGCCCCTGGGAACACAGCAGCCCCAACCTCAGCCACAGCAGCAGCCCACCAACAACCTGGCCTCCAGCTCATTTTATGGCAACAACTCACTCAGCAGCAATTCCCAGAGCAGCTCCCTCTTCTCTCAGGGCTCTGCCCAGCCTGCCAACACCTCCCTGGGCTTTGGGAGCAGCAGCTCCCTTGGTGCCACACTGGGATCTGCGCTGGGAGGCTTCGGGACGGCAGGTAGGAGCTGCAGCTGCTTCACGGGGAGTTGTTTTGGCTTTCAAAATGCACACTGCGTTCTGATGGGACTTCTTTTAGCAGATAATATATTGAGATAATATATTAAATTTGTTAATCACATTTGACGCGTTGTCAGACATCCTTCTGCTGCTGCACATAAAGCTGTTGAACAGCTTTGGATCGCCTCGCCTTTACTTGCACGTGCTTGGTGGACATACTGGCCTGGCAGGAATTGGCTCCTCAGGGGTAACTGTGTGCTGACTCTTACTCAGCAGTGGCTAAGGAGCTTGCTTCTGGTGACTTACAGAAGGTGGTTTCAGTGCTTTATTCTGGGCATTGTTTCTGTCTTGCAGCCCCCCCAAAAAAACAGTTAGTTGTGGTTTCAAGCAACATGGAAACATTCTTTTGATTTGTTCGTATGGTGGTTGGAGACAAAGATTTATTTTGTTTTCCAGAACAAAACCGAACCAGAAAGATGTCTGTGGGTTGAGATTTTTTCCTTTAATTTTTAATTGATTTTATTTCTGAAGTAGAGCAGTTGTTTTAATTGCTGCTTAGTCTTAGAGGTAGTAATTATGTCCTGCACTTTCCTGCTTTCATCAGTCTGAAGGGCAAGATACAGCGTGCCTTTAGAACCTGGTCCGTCAGAAGAGGCCGGGAGGTGCAGTGTCCCTGAATCAAGTCACAGGCTTATTTAAATGCTACTCTAAATATTTTTTCTTAATCCCAGCCTGAAAATGTGAACCATCTTGGATTAAAGTAAATGCAGTACTGACTTCTTTCGTTCCAGTTCATTTGACTAATTGAATTCAGTGACTGGTTTGTGCAAAGCTGAGATGCACATGCTTGTTTTCCCCTTGATCCATGAACAAAAATGCAACACCAGTGCTTCTGGAAGTTACATACAGTCATGGAAAAAACAGTGATTAATTCATTATTATCATTAGCAATTCTACTATTAAACAAGATTTTAATGCAAAAATGATTATTTCTCAAGTGTGTTTGGAGAGGTTTTTATTTCGTTTACAGGAAAACTCTCCAAGATTTGTTTTTGTGTTTAACTTAAATTCTGATTTCCATCTCAATAAACCCTGATGTAAACAGAAGTAAAAAAGAAATGACTCCTTAGCTGTTTTCTAATAAAATGAAAGGTGAAAACGAGGGTTCCAAGGAAATGTACACAAAGCCATATATGCTCTTAAGTAAAGAATAGGTGAAATCTCATGTTGGATTTGTTTTAGCTCTAATGGCAAAGAACAAATATGAGGCAATGCTTGTAGGGAGATCTAATAACTTCTCTTAAACAGAGCAAAACGCTTAGGGAAAAAGCTGTTTAAAGTGTACAAACCCTTCTTTTCAGAGTTCAAGCAAAATGCAAGTGCTTGTACCCAGGGGCCAAAACGCTTGCTGTCATTTTTGTTTGCTCTGTCAATTCCTTTAGGTAGGTAATGTCTTCTGGATCTTTTGGCGTTTAGGTTTTTGGAGCTGTTTTTCTGGATGTCTTCTCTCAGTATGCAAACTACTAAACTCTAAGAAACAAGGACAGGATTCAGGCTAATTATTTGAACCATGGATTTCTACTTGACGATCAGCAACGTGTCTGTAATTACTGCGTTACGTTTGGGCACATGCACCACCCTTAGGAAAGCAATGCCCTGGTGTGGTGATACTGCTTATAGACCCTATTATATTTTTGTCAGTTCTTCAGGCATCTTCAGGTTTCATGTTTTCTCAGGCAGTTTGTTGTCCTCACTCACTTCTGTTCTCATCCTCTTTCAGTTGCTAACTCCAACACTGGCAGTGGATCTCGCCGTGATTCCCTGACAGGGAGCAGTGACCTGTACAAGAGGACATCCAGCAGTTTGACACCGATAGGACACAGTTTTTACAATGGCCTCGGGTTTTCCTCCTCTCCTGGACCTGTGGGTATGCCTCTGCCCAGCCAAGGGCCCGGCCACTCTCAGACTCCACCACCTTCTTTATCTTCACATGGATCTTCTTCCAGTTTAAACCTGGGTAAGAACCACAGTGCCACTGTCCAAGGTTAATGCTGCCATGTGCTCACTTTGAGCAGAAATGCCAGCACCTGTGCTGTGGTGTGGGTGAGGTGTGCGTGCTCTCCTTGCTTCTCTTACTCCTGCCACAGATTCCCTGCTTTTGCAGGAGTTGGTGAAACACTGAAGCAGGAGTTGCAGCACTGCATGTTGGTGCCTCTGAGGAAGGGGTATGTTCTGCTCCCTAAGTTCCTCATCTCTAAATTAACATTAACTTACATGACATTTCTCAGTCTTTTAAAAACAGTTTTCTCACACAGAGGTGGCACCAATTGTTTGTTATCTTCCAGTTGAATAGGCACCTAGGGGCTGATCCATAAGCTTGTCACGTTTCAAAATACCCATTCAGTTTTCAGTAAGAAAGTTGCTAATTCTAGCTGAGGATTTTGTTTGAGCTTTTGGAAAATTCCCTTCAGTGTAACATTACCAGAAGCACATTAGCACATGGCTTTTTTAATTTTGGATAAATGTTTCTACGTGAAAGTTCCACCTTTTAGTTGGTCCCGACCTGTGTTACGTGCATTAAAGTAAGTCTTTAAAATAAAGCATGTATTAAATAATAGAGCAGTGCTGATCTTAACTTCCTCAAGTGTTCATTCCGAGACCTCATAAACAAACAAGATGGGTTTTTTCTTTGCATCCGCACCAAATAATTTAGTGTTTGTTCAGAATATTACTTTGTTTTGGTTCTGTCAGGTGTCTGTCTGGATTTAATGCAACTCTGTTTCCCAGAACGCTTTCTACATGCATGCACACACTATTACTCATTAGATAGTATATTTGTTTACTGAATGTGTGTGTGATAAATGCGGATTCTGGCTAAAGTTTAGCATGAAATAGTAATAAATTGGATTTTTGAGATCAACCTTAGATTTACCATCTTCTCTTGTTCAGAGCTTTAATAGAATTGGAAAGGGTTTTAGCTTTATTTATGCAGCTGTATAGTCCTTAAGCTGACAGTTGAATAGCTACGAAAAATTAATGCTAAAGACTAACCAGAGTCAAATTCTGGCTTTAGGAAAAGTCTGTTGCCCCTGCAGGCAAACAGGAGAACGAATCTTAAAAACTGGATCAGAGAAAGGCTTGTCTGTTCCAAGAACAAACCCTGGAAAGGAAAGAGAGCTGCCATTTACATAAGTGGGCTATGCCTCAGGGTAGTTAGCGTGGGTCTTCCCATTCTGACAAGATGTTCTGTGCTCTGTAGCACCTTTCAGCCTTCTGTGGCTGACTTCATGCTTGCTGGTTACTGCAGAAGTCTCATGGCTGGGTGTGGTTTTTACTTTGAAATATGTAGGGGGTCATTTGTTTTGTCTTCCATGGGTACTGTAACACACAGTGTGAACACAGTCACCATTTCTTTGAATTATAAGTTTGAATGCTATGAAATCATTACAGGCATTGTAAGAAGCTTGAGGAGGACTCATTTTCCGTTCTGGGAAGATATCAAAAATTGTTTGTGATAAAGAGGGTCAGGAGAGTTTTGTTAATACATAAAAGTGAAAGGACAGATGGGAGCACTCAAATGTGGTGTTTCCAAAAGGGAAATTAGAGCAGCCAGATTTAGAGCCATCACTATATGGAGGAGTTGCTTCATGTAGTTCAATATCAGGGTTACAGGATGACATAAGAAGTTGGTGCTAAATCCCATTTGCAGTCAGGAGAGGTACAGTTAAATCCTGTGTGTGGTGGACTTGACTTTGTCAAACAGGGATGTGAGGGTTGGTTGTTTGCTGGGCTTCTTGTGAAGATTCAGCTCCTGCTTTTGTGGTTTTCTTGAGAGTTCATGGCTATAAAAAATGGTATTTGTCACGTTACTTTTTTTTCTGGTGTTATTAAGGGACCATGTGAAATATCTGGGCAGTCACAGGTAACCTGGAATAAGCGTGCAGCCACTCCTTACTAACTGCTGAGGGAGGAAAACTGAGCTAAATAAGTGCTTTAGGCTCGAAGGTGCACGCAACACGTGCAAGCATGCTTAGCTCAGATGAAAGCACTGTAGGTTTATACAGTGAAAATACAGCCTTCCTCTGTTAGTCTGTTTAGAACCAGAACTGTGCCACGCCTGTTTCTTCTGTACAGCTCCATGTGCTGTGCGCTGTCAGTGTGCTTAGTGTGGGCAGCCAGGTGCTGGCACGGCCTGATGCCTACAGACAGCTGGCAGACCTTCTCTTGAAGCTTGTTCTGGCTGAGGACACAGGAATCTGTCAGTGCCAGCATCTTCATAGAATCACACAATGACTTAGGTGGGAAGGAACCTTAAAGATCAAGTTGCAGCCTGTGCGTGGGGCTGGTTACTACCCATCAGCTTTGCAGGAGGCATATCTGTTCTCTGTGACTTCTGCCCCTCTGATCCATCTTGGCGATTCTACAAGCTTCATCAGTGCTTCTTGCCTCACTCTGCATGCAGCTCTTGAACAGGGAGCATTTTCATTCCGGTAAGATCACACGGAAGCTTCCTTTACTTGTTTTATACTCCTGGTCATGCACTGGAGTACAGGAGTTTGAGGTGCTGAGGAGTTTGGAAGGTGGATTTCAGAAGCCTTTTTATTATTAGGAAATCTGTCCCTGCATGGTCTCTCATTCTCAGTATGATGTTGAAGCTTGTGGTGAGACCTTCAATCAGCATCTCCACCAGAAGGGAGACCTGGAGGAAAGTTTAAAGGGTTCTGTTAGACCCTTCAAAACAATAGGGTTTTACTTTGCAGACCTCTGGTAGAAAAGGCTGCCTGTGCAAATGATACTTTGCCTTCAAACTAAGAGACAAGATGTAGATGATAACAGCGTGAGTACTCAGCTCTTTCCTTTTACAACCATTTGTAACAGATCAGGAAACGGTTTCTCATTTCAGTGTATTGTGCCATGGCCCTTACCTGCTCTAGGCTTTGGAAAAACTAAGGGTAACTGAGTGCTTGGAGTGTAGTGGAGGCTCAGTATACCATTGCTCATTAATTTGGTTTCCATTGCCATAGAAGCAGTTGATTTCATATTCTCTTTGTGTATTCCAGCAGTAAGGAATATCACTTAGTCATTTGTTAAGAGCTCTTAATTAAGAAGTCAGGCAGAGAAGATGCCAGCCACGCCATTGGCAAAGCAGCACAAGAAAGAGATGGGAACAGGAAGTTCCTGAGTTACTTTCCTCCCAAGAAAGCAGAGTTTTAGCAGCTGGTGGGGAGAAGTCAGAACATGCTTGCCCAGCTCAGAGATGGGGAAACATAATTGTTCCGTTATCAGATACTTAATTCTCATATAGCGCTTCCTGTGTGGAAGCTTCCTTGAGGCATTGCTGGCAGAGAGTGCAGTTCACTCTGTTCTTCTGGACCTATCATTTGCACGGCTGCTGGGAAAGGGTCTGTTCTCTTTGCAGGCAGACCTATGGACCTTTGCCTTCGAAGGTCTTACTCTCCTCCTTTGCAAAGGTTTGCAGGATTTTTCAGGTTGTTTCCCTTGCTGCCTCCCATTGACTGTCCACGTGGCAGGTTCCCATGTGGCAGGAGTATTCTTCTTAAGAGACCTCCAGCCCACTCAGGAGACACACACCCAAGTAGCTTGCAGCCTTTGGCCAGCAGAGGGATCCCAAGCCCTGCAAGAATGAGTCCTCTGCTGCTGAAGCGCAGTGCAAAAAGTACAGGCAAGAAAATGGCATTTAAAGGTTTAAGTCGATTGCTGTCAAGACTTACAACTTCCTGACTGTGTGATGGATAGTTCCCAGACCTATTACTGGGTAACAGAGTGCTTTCCTAGTATGAATGAAAATCTTTAGTACATATTTGAAAGCATTCAGAAGGATTCTTTGTGATCTTCATTGCTTTTAACTTACTGGTGTTTATCTGTATTGAATAGTGATTTGTTTTGTTCGAGCTTTTTCTAACATTTTTCTGCTTGCTTCTTGCTGCCTTTTTGCTGTCTGATTTTGCTTTAGTTCTGTTCTGGTTAGGTGTGGGGTTGGATCAGCAGCAGAGTAGTAGGTGGGGAAGAAATGAATGTGAGGAACAAAGTAAAGTAATTTGAAATCACAGGCTAGCAAAAAATGCAAGCAGTGGGATTGATTTGTCTGGTTTGGACAATGCCAACACAGAGTGAGGAACAGAAGTTGTTTCAGCCTGTTCTCTTCTGAACTCTTCAGATCATCCTTATCTAATACACAAGTGCCATGTTAAGGAGCTGTTTGAATGTGTTCCCACCCAAGTTATTTTGGGGGCAGTTCATTTAGCTTGGTTGAGAGTACTTCCCTAGTTGAACCATGTTGCAAATCCATCTTGATGGAAAAAGAGCAATTAGAAGTAAAATGTCATGCGAAGGTTGTGCACTGTTCTGAAATGAAACAGCCAAGGAATTCTTTTATGTCTCTTGAAACCCCTTTGTTTTTGTGACTTGCAGGAGGGCTCACAAATGGGAGCGGCCGTTACATCTCTGCTGCTCCTGGAGCGGAAGCCAAGTACCGCAGTGCAAGCAGTGCCTCCAGCCTCTTCAGCCCCAGCAGCACGCTGTTCCCTTCATCTCGCCTGCGCTATGGCATGTCAGATGTGATGCCCTCTGGCCGAAGCAGGCTGCTGGAAGATTTTCGCAATAACCGGTACCCCAATTTACAGCTGAGGGAAATTGCTGGGCACATCATGGAGTTCTCCCAGGACCAGCATGGATCCAGGTGAGATTTAAAACCTTGCGCTATGGGGAGCTTTTGTGACTGCTGCTTTTTGATTTGACATAGTTTGCAGTTTACATTGCATCCCGAGGTAAAGGGAGAGAGGGTGTGAAAAGACATGATGCCAGGTAGTGTAACACTGACCCTCCTTTTTATAGAATGGAGTCAAGTTCTTATAGCATGGCATCGCTCTCCAAAGGGGAGTTGGCTTGCTAGTCCCACTGGTACTGCTGAACTCATTTGAAAACTGCCTGGATGTGAGACCTTGCTCTATTACTCTGAGATCTGTTTTGCTTGAGTCTTTGGGAGATAATGGCACATAGGTATAGACCTTGTGAGTGCCACCACTTAAGGTTTCAGATTTCTGTGATATATGGCACTTGTTTTAAACACCTGTGTTTTGTAAAAGCTCAGTGTGTGAAGGTTTTGTATTAACAAATGCTCTGAGGACACATTTGCCAGTGGTATCACAGGAGCCTTATTTTTCAGGTTTATTCAACTGAAACTGGAGCGTGCTACCCCTGCAGAACGTCAGCTTGTGTTCAATGAGATACTCCAGGCAGCTTATCAGTTGATGGTGGATGTATTTGGGAATTATGTCATCCAAAAGTTCTTTGAAGTAAGTCTTCATTCCCCTCTTCACAACTCTTGCTCAGATGCCTGCTGTCCTGAGGCATAGGATGAGTTCTTAGAAGCCAGGCCATTTGGCTGACGTTTGGTATCTGGCAGCACTGATGTAATTTCATCCCCATGTGCTGCTGCATCGTTCCTGCTGTGGTGACTGTAATGTGGGACTAAAAGTCTTTCCTGAAGAATAAATCTCACCTTTTGACATGAAAAAGATGGAGGAATAAGTAACATATTGAGGGGATTGAGATCCAACAAATAATAGTTTTTTGTCTCCATGGATGCTTCACTGAGCTGTCAATTCTCATGTACTTAGAAGTAATACAAATTTTGGAGAGTACCTGTGTTTAAAACACAACAAGCAGTATCCACTGAAGAACAGTGTGTGTTTCCATGCAAGGAGAGTGAACCACTCCTTCTCTCTCCTTCCTGAAACTGGTCTGTTCCTTCTGCACTCAGCCTTAGTGATTTTTAGTTTGTTTTTTTTAATCCAGTAATTTTATAGCAACCCTCTCAAGGGTTAGTGCATTAGCAAAGTGGCATATCAAATTTGTTTCAAATATGTTGTGCATGTCGGAACCAGAACAAACATCTCACTTGTGCTAGTTCAGATGCATTAGTGTGTGGCTGTTATTTTTTTTTCAGTAAGTATGGTGTTTCTTGTTTAACACTTTGGTATGACAGAATGGGAGGGCTACTGTGCTGCTTGACCACATGAGGATTTTGTGCTTGTGGTGATTGGTTTTAATCTTTCCAGTTTGGCAGCCTGGAGCAAAAGTTAGCCTTGGCAGAACGTATCCGTGGGCATGTTCTGTCCCTGGCTTTGCAGATGTATGGATGTAGGGTGATCCAGAAGGCCCTTGAGTTTATTCCCCCAGACCAGCAGGTAATTGTAAGTTTCAACTTTAACTTTCTTCTTGATGTTGAACGTTTCTTGCTGTTTGGTGACATGAACTGCAGTCTTCTGTTACTCTTGGTTTTGTTTGTGGATGGTGTTCTTTTCAGTTTGGTTTATGGTACATCTCTTATGTTTCTTGTGCATGATTAGTAACTATGTGATACTGTTCTTGGGTCATTGTCATCTCTTTGTTCCACTGTACAGCTAATGGTGTTGGTTCTCAGTTAGTTCCCTGCAGTCAGATGGTGTAGGCTGGCTGGTGCTGGAATTAAGCGTTAGTGAATGAGAAGATACTTCTCATTAGTAAATTGTGCCAAAGTTTTACTTTGGATTATTTGCTGGGATATTGCTGCTCTGATATGTGGGTCAATATTCTGCTTCCCCGCCATTTGGGGGTGCATAAGGAGCCCCTAATTCCCATCAGACCAGGCCCATTGTTGGAGAAGGGCTGATAATAGCCTAAGTTCTACTCAGAGCTCATTAATAAATCAACTCCAGTAGGATTTTATTAACAATGAATTAAGATGGGAAATACACTCTGCAAGCTAGCTACCAAAGGTGTTAGGAATCATGATGTAGGAATCTTAATGTAGGTTATTAAGTTTGGGAAACAAAACAAACAAACAAACAAAAGCCTCCACCAACAAAAGACACTGAAATAGAATTCAGAGGTGTGTTCCCTTTGGGTCAAGCCCAAGTTGAATTTAGCACTATCTCATGGTGGCTCTCTGCCAGCAGAGTGGTGTGGGGCAGCACAAACTAGTGCTGTGGGTCCGAGGATTTCCTCACAAAACTGCATTCTAGAAGACATTAATACTGTGTACTTCTGTATTTGTATCCATTACAAAGGTAAATTGTCTGTTTGTGTGTAACTGTTGAATTCCTGAAAAATCACTTGTTGTTTTTCATTTACAAAGCTTTCAGCCTGCATTTGTTGTGTTAGTCATATCTAGAGAACTTGCCTGCTTGATTTCCTTAATGTATAGTATTAGCTTCCACATGAAAAATACTTATAAGATTTTATCCCAGTGATGTGTGAAGCTGATTGAGACATAAAAATTTTATTTTTTTTTGAGGGGAGTGGAGGAGGGAACAATATATACCATAGTAAGGTTGTATATCGGGATACAATCAATAAAATAATCTTAAATGTGAACACTTAAGTTTAGAAGGATACCTGTGTGTAATGAAGAGTCTTCTTCGTAATGGTGTTGTTGTAGGTGGCTTCTGTATTGTAGCAGGCTTCATTTCATCCCTCAGCCACTGGAAAACTTCCCTGAGATTACTGAAACACATCTGTGCATCTTTCATGCCTTCAGTGTTCTTCTACCGTGCTTACCAGCCAAACCTTTGCCTTTCTCAGCCATGAATCCTGGTGTTGCTTTCTGTTTCTTTCTCTCCTCCTAATAGAACGAGATGGTACGGGAGTTGGATGGCCATGTCCTGAAGTGTGTAAAAGACCAGAATGGTAATCATGTGGTGCAGAAGTGTATTGAGTGTGTGCAGCCTCAGTCTCTGCAGTTTATCATTGATGCATTTAAGGGACAGGTAAGTCCTTAACCAAGATACTGACTCTCATTCCTTGTGTTCTTATCATTTGCTTTACACAGCACAACAGTGGCTGTAACCCAGTCACGTGTTTGGGGACTTAACATTTAGCAAGTATTAGCTGAAAGGTGAGTGAGCCTACAGTGTGAGCCTGGGAGTTCTTCAGACACGTCTCTGTCATTTTCAGGTATAGCACAGTAAAGCAGCCTTGTAAACACCTGTTTTCCTGCAGCATTTAGCATTTTTGAGTGATGGGGGAAAAACAAATCTGTTGTTGATTTTTTTTATAGTAAAGGTGGTGAACAGAATCTTCTGATGAGTGGTGTAGATTTTCATTATGATCCCTCTCTGTGTGGGTGGCTTATAGACTACTTCCAAAGGGTCTGAGATCAGGGCAAAAGATGAGTTTTGTCTCCCTAAGCGTAGTTACTTAATGCTTCATTATCCCAGTAGTTCTGGATTTGAATTGTGTGACTGCCTTTGTTCTGGCTGTAGTTGGCTTGTCTTCCATTACAGAAGTGCTGTTCTGGGTGTTTCCAGCTTCAGCTTAATTGGCTTTGGAGAGTGACTTTGAAGTATTGAGGGTTTTGCCACAGGGATGTGAGGATAGCCTGGGGTTATTACAGCAGGAACCAGACATTATTAGCTTGTCTGCTCTTGGAACGTCTGCAAAAGTGTTGACTTGCTTGGCTGTGTCAAAACAAGCAGGATTCTAGCTGGGAACTTGCTCAGCAAATTTGCTGGTTCACATTTAGCTTTGGACTTTCCCTCAGGGAGTTAGGCAAGGCAGAAATACATCTGGGAACTTGGTGGATGGCAGTGAAATTTCTTTGGCCAGCTGTCCCAGTTTCAACTGAACTTTCATATGCAAGCTTAAACTTATTACCTCAAGACTTCTTTTCTTCTGTGGTTCATGGCATTTGAAAGCCTGTTTTCCTGCACGCTTTACTGAAAATAGTTATTAAAAAATTGTAGTCTGTCTACTTGACATCAATGCTTGGATTTGCTGCTTTTGTTAATTTTAAGCCAGCAAACAGGACTTTGTGCTTTAGACAGAAAACTACACAGCAATAATAAAATGAATAGGTGTCATGTTCTTAGCAACAGATTTTATAATCCTTTAGAAATGAGAGAGAAGGTTTCTTGTTGTCACTTCTGCTAAGCACAGTTAAGGCTTTTAAACAAATCCAGATACTTGAGGAAAATCCTTTTGAGTATTTTTAACTTTTCTGCTTCATACTATTTCTTCCATAACTTTAATTACGCAACTGGCGAACAGTATGCTGGATTTACTCTTCTGAAACTTTTAACACAGCTTCCAATAATGCTTGCCCATCCAGGTGTTCTTTATGTTAATCAAGACATTTTTCCATCTGTTTAACGTTTGTAAATGGAGAAGGTGAAGCACAGGTAGAGATGTGGTGTGGCTGTGGTCTCCCTGTGGCAGTGAGGAAGCAGATGTTTGCACTATCTTGAGCTGCAGTGCTGCTAGCATTGGAGCTGGCATTACCTCCCATGTCCAGGAAAACTACCATGTGTACATTTAATTCCAGTAGGTTTCTAGGGTTCACAAAGGCTAACGGATGTGCTGCTGCCTGTGCTTGTCTGTTTTTGTTGAATGCAGGTTTTTGCATTGTCCACACATCCGTATGGCTGCCGTGTGATTCAGAGGATCCTCGAGCACTGTCTTCCCGAGCAGACTCTTCCCATCTTGGAGGAACTTCACCAACACACTGAGCAACTTGTGCAGGTCAACATGGGAGTGGGGGATTGGGTGCTGGGAGATGTTTTTAGGGTACTGGAAATTAAAATTAGGTATTAGGAAAGCTAGCAGCATATTTGGGATTGCAGCTGACTGTTGCTCAGGCTGTTGGGAACGTTAGGTATTCCATTCCTGAGGAGGAAGGCAGGGAAGGCATCGTCACTAATTGTTTTGATTGTGTGTGAATATCTAGTAAGTATCAGTGTTGGATTTGAGTCCTTTTCAAAAGAAGTGAGTATGTGTCCTAATGATCTTAAAAGAGTTATGTAAGGGGCTGATCACTTGTAGGAAAAAAGGGTACTGAACAGTTAGGGTTTCTGAGATGTGTTAATTCTCTTTCTTGCATTCCTTTTAAGAGCTCTTTTTTTCTAGGATTTGTGCATTGGGACACAGTGGATGTAACATGAAATGAATCCTGTCCTGTGTGCTCATATTCAGCACATGGGGAGTGGGAAGTGGCTGGGCCTGGAGGCTAGGCATCAGGGCACGCCTCTAGTGCTACTGAGTGAAAAAAATACCTGTCCTGTAGTCTGAACATGGACACATTTAGAATATGAGCATACATGAGAATAGTTTTCTGAAGCTAGAACTCTGCCATCAACCTCCTGTACACATTTTGATATTCTGGAACCTGGAGAGAGCTGTAATTGAAAATGAACAAAATACTGACATTTCATGTTAAGAGAAATTACTTAGTTTTACATTGGTATGATGATGCGGTGTTTTACCTTCTCATGAAACTCTAGAATGCATATTTTTATAGAAGCAGAAAGTATTTGCATGGTTTAAAAACTAGATGTTTTAATTAGTGTTCAGAGTTTATAAGAATTAATGCACATTGGAAACTAGGTTGATGTTAGTCCAGATTTTCACACGCTTCTGTCTCTCAAACAGGATCAGTATGGGAACTATGTTATCCAGCATGTACTAGAACATGGTCGGCCTGAGGACAAGAGCAAGATTGTAGCAGAAATTAGAGGCAACGTGCTTGTCTTGAGCCAACATAAATTCGCTAGGTATGAATTTGTTTCTTAAAGTCTCCACACTCTGAGAGAGCTTGGACATGTGCTAGAGTTGCAAAGGAGTTGGGAGTGGGGTGTAGGAAGGTGAAAGGAGGTCAAAAATAACTTAATGTTGAACAGCAGAGTGCAGTTTATAACCGCTTAAAAACTGGACTAAGTGGCTGGCAAGGTAGATTTCACAGAAGACTCTGATTCTCACATGCAAAGGCCTTGTGGTCCTTTTTGAGATACATGCATAATATATCTCCAGTATTGTACATGTGCCTCACAGGGAAGCTAAAACAATCTGGGGTTGTTAGTCCAGCTGCAACAGAGCTAGAACACTGGTAGAAGCAAAATTCAGGTACCGTAGGGGATGTTAAAACGAAGTAACGCTTCCCACACTTGTGAACTGCTGTTGTGTGTATTTCTTGTCATTTGAACATGAAAGCTGTTCACAGGCTTAATATACCCCACTCTTTGTGATGGGTAGTGTGTTGCTGCTTAGGAAAACACGAGGGAAGTATGTTGTCAACAGGAATTAGAAGAGCGTGGTCTGAACGCTGTTATTTCAGCCTTTTCCTCCCTGTTAATTAGTGAATGGTGTCCCCTGAGCTGAGCTCCAGTTGTGACAAATCACTTGGTGATTCTGTGATTCAGGCACAGATGCAGAAGATCAGACTAGTGAAACTCTCCTTCCCTAACCACATATCATAGTTAACTTTGCTCTTCAGAGGGCAGAGATTACTTACCTAATATGTTCAGGAATTTTGGAAGCTCTTTGCCTTTGCTAAGATCTTTCATTCCTGATTGTATTTCTCTGTTGTTATAACCTTGGACCTCCATTCCCACTGAGCTCCACTACTGAGAAAGCCAAAGAACAACTCTTCTGCTTCTCCAGGGTACATTGTGAGAACAGACACTGATCTCAAATGCAGTGTCACTGTAGAGCTGCACAAATAAATTTGGGTGAAATAAAACCTGAAATGGTCTTCTACCCGAATCTCCACTCAGATCCCAGGATCTTTGCACCACTCGTGTTGCATTACTGAATTTCTGTGCCAGCACATGTGTCTGTCCCAAGAGACCTGCACTTGTTAGAAAATGAAAGGCCTGGTCGGGTGGCTGTTTGCTCACCAATTGTCCATTTTTGATGGTTACAGCAACGTTGTGGAGAAATGCGTGACCCATGCCTCCCGTACAGAGCGTGCCATGTTGATCGATGAGGTGTGCACTATGAATGATGGCCCTCACAGTGCCTTATACACCATGATGAAGGATCAGTATGCCAACTATGTGGTACAGAAGATGATCGATGTGGCAGAGCCAGCTCAGCGGAAGATTGTCATGCACAAGGTGAGCAGCTGCTGTTGTTTGATAAGGATCCTGTATTTTAAGAAGTGGCACTGCCACACTGGCTGCAGAGAAAAAATGAGTCTGATAACTGCTTTTGCCTTTAGGATTTCCTGACAACTGGGGTATTTGAGGGTTGCAGGAAAGTACTGGTTGGAATATGAAAATAGGAGTCAGTGAGATGCTGTTGGCCTTAAAACCAGCTGGTTGCTTCAGGCAGTCTCTTCTGACCCAGTAACCCAGTTCCTGCACTCATGGCATAGTGAATGCTGATTTTAAGAAGAAAAAAACAGCGGCCAAGACTTCTTTCTGCTGTAGCAGTGCCACCAGTTTGGTGCTTGGCAAGGTGCCTTCTGGAGGTCTGGCAATGATGACACACTTGCCCTCTCTGAGAACAGTGCTTGCTAATGAGAGAAGCTTTACGTACTCAGCAGAACTGAGCCAGACCTCAAGCACTAAGGCAGAACTGCTGGTTGCATTTCTGAGGACTGCCAAGCACTGCCTGTCACTTCACATCCCTGCTTTCCAACCCTGATCAGGGAAGTCAGGCTTACTGTCTGCACCATGCTCACGGGGTGTGTGTGGTGTTCCTGCACCTTCTGGGCCTGGAGTCATTAGCCAAATGCTGTGTTTCTCAGTTGTAAGTATGTGTAAAACTTTCATGAATGCAAGGACTTCATGTTGGTCAAAAATGAAGACATTTGGGAATTAAAGAAGCATTGCTACCAGTCCTACCATCCATGGCTTGTACGCCTGCTCCCTGTGGGCAGGAGGGCACTGAGCATCAGGCAGTGTCCTCTTCCTGTTCTGTGAACAACATGCATGCAAACAAACTGATCTTCAGGTAGATTTATTCTTAGGTTTAGCAGTTATTCAGAGTAGATACTTTAAACCCAAACCTGCATCAATCCAAAAGAAGTAAAGAAAATGTGTGCCAGTGGATATACACAGTCCAGCAGTAGCATAATGACCTATATCTTTGCTAATCTTTGTATGAGCTCTGGGATATGTATTTAAAAAAAAATCTCTACTGACACGTTCTTCTTGTCAAGCAGTCTTCTGAAGAACATGCTAATTAGGTTATCAGTGCAGCTGTCAAAAATAGAAGTAGGATGACAGCTAAATAAGAGTGGCTGGATGTGAAGATTTCAGCAGTGTTATGGAGCTGAATGAGAGCCTGGGAAAGTGGAGCACGTTCTCTGGTCTTAGGTTGTAAGAATTGCTCGTAGTGCAAACAAGCAGTTTGTGTTGTGCTTCTGTTAACTATTTTGGAAAAAACCACAGCAGCACAACAACTGACAGAAGAGATGGCTGAAATAACATTTTAAGGCATTATAGAAATGAAGATAAACAAAGAAGTGTTGGACCTGGGAAGCTTTCCTGTGCCTTAACCTCTGAGCAGCAGTCAGACCTTCCAGGGATTGCAGTGTGGGGAGGGCAGAGGCATAAATCAGATTTTTCCAAGTGTGGTTCTTGAAGTTGAATTAAGCAGCCTAGTGAGTGAGCTGAAGAAATGGGGTGAGCGTGGGGTGGGTTTCCCATGGGAGTTTTGGTCAGCCTTGGCATGGACAAGTCATGGTGATGTATCTGTCCTAGGAGCAGGGGAGGGGAAGGAAGTGCTGCCACATCATGTTCTGGCTGCTTCCCTCTCCTGTGCAGTTCCTACTGTGGGGTGAAAGGTCTGTTGTGACTGAGTTACTGCAGGAGCTTGCTGGCAGTGTGGGATGTTTCTTGTATAGTAGGAAAATGAATTGCTCTCATGTCTCATTCCTCTGAAACTTTCCAGGAGAACTTGAGCAGTGTGGTGATGTTAGCACAGCTGGAACAGTGCTTTCCCTTGTTTGGGGGTGCTCTTCCACTAATGGTGGCTTGGCTCCAGTTACAGGAATTACAGTGGAGTTGGAAGCGACTTCTATTCTGAAATAGTATGAAGTTTTAATTCCACAGATCTCTGCTTTAAAAAAAAAAACACAACAGTATTGTAAGTGTTAGGTTCAGAAAGAAACTAAACTACTGTTCAGCCCAGGAATGCTGCATGCCGTTCCCAGCGTCTCTTAAACACACAGCTGAAGTTCATACTCAGAGCCCTTTCTGGCTTGCAGCACTTGAGCAGTTCAACCTGGAAGGAGGAGGGCCATGGTGCTGGCTACCTGGCTCACAGTGCAGCTGGAAACCAGCAGGAACTGCTCAGCCCATCGACCCCTTGTGCTGCCTGTGGTGGTCAACCATACCCTGGGCTGCAAAGAGCAGCGTGGCCACAGAAGGTCAGGGAGCTGCTCCTGCCCTCTGCTCTGTGCTGTGAGGCCTCACCTGGAGCACTGCATCCAGATGTGGAGTGCTCAGTACAGCAGAGACATGGAGCTGTTGGAGTGTGAGCAGAGGAGAGACACAAAAAGAATCGGAGGGGTGGAACACCTCTGCTATGAGGACAGGTTGAGAGCTGGGGCTGTGCAGCATGGAGAAGAGAAGGCTGTGAGATGACCTGAGAGCAGGCTGTCAGTATCCAAAGGGGAGCTACAGGAAAGAAGGGGACAGACTGTGGTGATAGAACAAGGGGAAATGGCCTCAAGCTCAAAGAGGGGAGATCTAGGTTAGACGTAAGGAAAAAATCTTTCACAGTGAGGATGGTGAGGCACTGGAACAGTTTGCCCAGGGGATACCCCATCCCTGGGAACTTTCAAGGCAAGGCTGGATTGACCCAGGGCAGCCTGATGGAGCTGTGGATGCTTCTGTTCATTGCAGGGTAGTTGGACTAGATGGCCTTTAAAGGTCCCTTCCAACTCTAAGGATTCTGTGCCTATTCTGCAGCAGAGCTCAGTGCTGTGCAGTGCCATCCCCCCCAGGAGCTCTCATCAGATCTATGTTCACCATCCTCTGCCTCAATCTCTGGTTGTATCTCCTAGATCCGGCCCCACATTGCCACCCTGCGCAAGTACACCTACGGTAAGCACATCCTGGCCAAGCTGGAGAAGTACTACATGAAGAACGGCGTCGACCTCGGGCCCATCTGCGGACCACCCAACGGCATCATCTGAGGCTCTGAGCTGCAGAGAGCCCCGGCCACGCGGCGCCGCAGCCAGCAGCCAGCCCGCCTCCGGTCTGCAGTTAGAGAGAGCTTCGTGGTTGCTAAACTGCAGATGGCCTTTAAAGGTCCCAAAAAAAAAAAAAAAAGAAAAAAAAAAAAAAAACAAACAAGAAGAAAAAAAAAAAGCCTTTGTAAATTTCTTTAATTTTATTATGCATAACATGTACTAATTATTTTTTTTAATTAACTGATTGCCCTGCTGTTTTACTGGTGTATAGAATACTTGTACATAGGTATCAAATGTACATGGAAGGCCCCACTTTTGTTCACTGTTGTATCTATATTCCCAATGTGGAGACTCGGGGCGGTTGGTTTGGCGTGGAGGAGCGCAGCGTTTTTAATCCGTCCGCCCCGCGGGCGGCTTCCTGCAGACACCCACTTCTCTCCTCTGACTCAGAAGTCAGCGACAACAAGTTTGGATTTTAGTTGAACGGCACATTTAATGCTGTTTATAAATACTAAAAAAAGGAAAAAAAAAAAAAAAAGAAATCAGCTCGCTCTAAAGCTTTGGTTTAAGAAGAATTAAGTTTCTGAAACTTTTTTAATTGCTTTGTTTTTGTTTTTATTTGGAGAGTTGCTCGAGGAGGCAGCACGGTGCTCCCGTTGGGGAGGAAGAGGTGCACAGCCAGGCGGGATTTGAAGGGGGGGGAGGGGGGGTACGTGGTACTGCCCACTCAGTTTGTTCTGTTGCCATTGGGAGACACCATTTGATTATTTAGCATGAGGAAAACAAACCCAACTCGGCTTTGGTCTTGCTTCTATAAATATATAGTGTATACTTGGTGTAGACTTTACATATATAAAAATTTGTAGTATTTTCTTGTTTTGATGTCTGATCTGTATCTATAATGTACCCTAGTAGTGGAACATACTTCTGACTGTACAATTGTACATTTGTAAACCTCTGTAATGTAAATGTGGAGAAGTTTGAATCGACATAAACCCGTTTTTTGGTAAGAAAAAAAAAAAGAATTAGCAGAACCTGTGCATTTCAGTGTATATTCACACCTTTTATGGTCGTAGCATATAGTGTTGTATATTGTAAATTGTAATTTCAACCAGAAGTAAATTTTTTTTTTTCTTTTGAAGGAGATGTTCTCTTTATACAGCCTAGTTAATGTTTGAGGAGATGCTCGGTTTTATTTGTCACCTCGTGGGACGGTAGCGGTCCTTTCTAAATGTTCTGCAGAACGGTTCAGTTCCAAGTAGTGTTTTTTTGAACCTTCCCAAGTAATGTTTTGCTTATTTTGTGACAGTAAGAAACGAGAAGTGCAGAAGTGCAGAGCCCCCTGGTTTTCCTTACAATCAGAGCCCCTTTCCACCTTGTAAAGTGTGAATCACCTCCCCTTTTTGTACAGAAGATGAACTGTATTTTGCATTTTGTCTACTTGTAAGTGAATGTAACATACTGTCAATTTTCCTTGTTTGAATATAGAATTGTAACACTACACGGTGTACATTTACAGAGCCTTGTGTATATTTCCAATGAACTTTTTTGCAAGCACACTTGTAACCATATGTGTATAATTAACAAACCTGTGTATGCTTATGCCTGGGCGACTATTTTTTGTAACTCTTGTGTAGATTGTCTCTAAACAACGTGTGATCTTTATTTTGAAAAATACAGAACTTTGGAATCTGGCCTGGTGCTTTCCTGCAGCATCCTCTGCTCCTCTGCCTCCCTCGTGCAGGGGCTGTGCAGAGATGGAGGAGGGGCAGACACTCAGTGCCTCCTGCTCCTTGGGCACGGGTTGAGCCCGGGACCCCACACCATCCGTGTGTTCTCTGGCTGTGAGCTGTTCTCAGTCCCCACAGCTGTTGCCTGGAGGGGCGTGGGGTGGTTTTCCCCACTGCCTCTCGTGTTCTCTGAGCATGGTTTCCTTTCGTTCTCCTTCCATCTGTTCTTGCAGTGTGGGTTCCTGTCCCTGTCTGTGTTTGATGTGTGGGGGGCAGAGCTCAGCGGCCATGGATGCAGCGCAGCACTGAGAGCGACTGCGGCTCAGCACTGAGCTCACGTCTCCATGGAAACCCCCGAGATCTCATTCCCCAGAGGCACTCACAGCATCGCAGAGCTGTAGGGGTTGGAAGGGACCTCCAGAGATCATGGAGTCCAACCTGCCTGCCAGAGCAGCTCCCAGCCCAGCTTGCACAGCTCCAGAACATCGCTGGAGAAGGAGATCCACCACCTCTGTGCAGCTGCAGTGCTCTGTCAGTGCACTGTGCAGAAGCTCCCGTGCACATATGTGCACGACTTCCTATGCTTCAGTCTGTGGCCATTTCCCCTCGTCCTGTCACCACACACTGCTGAGAAGAGCCCAGCCTTGTCCCTTTGCCTCCCGCTCCTTAGGTATTGATAGACGTGGATCAGATCCCCTCTAAGTCTTCTCAAGGCTGAACAGCCCCAGCTCTCTCAGCCTCTCCTCGTAAGAGAGGTGCTTCCCACTCAGCTCCACTCCATCACTCAGTGGAGTTGGTGCAGTTCCTCCTTTGCTTCGTTCCTCACCTTTACCCCGACTTTGCCATCAGCTGCTCGCTGTCCGAAGGTCGCCTGGTTTTCCAGCTGCTGCATCCCACTGCCCACTAACGATCTTCCCCCCCTTCGCCGTATTTCTGCACGCACCGTGTCCCTGATCTCAGCTCAGGCTGCATCCCACGGGCGGTGCTGGGGGCACAGTGCTGCCCAGATGGGGATGGGGACACAGCCGTGCTGCATGTCACTTCTGAACGTGGGGTAAAGGGAACTTCGGCGTGGGGTGGGCCTGGCTCCGTCCTGCTAGCTGTGGTCTACCACATCAGCCACACCCCATCATAGCAGCTGTGTCCCACCAGGTCAAGTTGTGACCAGCGAGGTCAGCTGTGTCCCACCCGCGAGCCATACCTCGCTGTGTCCCACCGTGCCCCCGTCGTGTCACCCGTGTCCCACCACACCAAGTCATCACCCACAAGGTCACCACATCCCGGACGCATCCTGTGTCTCCCACCACGTAGAATCATTAAGGCCGGGAAAGACCTCTAAGACCCCCAAGTCCACCCCCCATCTCGCCCACTGTCTATGTCCCTCGGTGCCACATCCCCACGGTTTTGGGACACTGCTGGGGTCGGGGACCCCTCCACTCCCCCCGGGGATGTCCCAGCGCGCTGCTCAGTGCAGGGAGCGCCGGGGACCGCTGCGGGGCGGTGCAGCCTCAGCAAAGGGCTCCTCCCAGCTGGCACTGAGGCATTCTTTATTATTATTTGCATCTCGTTAATTATTGCACAGTTAAGGCGGAGAGAAGCGGCAGCGGTGCCCCGAGGACAGGCTGAGGGGATCTGCTTCGTCCCCGCACCTTTTGGTACCCTCGGTCAGGGATGTGCTTTGCGTCGTAGCCGAATTGGGCTGATTTCCCATATAAATCCAGGTGATGTCCCTTTGGCCACCTCCCTGCTCCACGTTCTCCACTTCTCACGTCTCTCCCATTCAGCTTCAGATCTGCCCGTGGGTCCCACCGCCATCTGCCCCAGGTCCCCTTCTTCATCGGCCCTGCGTCCCCTCACCATCTGCACCTCATTTTCTTCCCATCTGCCACAGGATCTGTCCCTGAGCTCCTCTTCCACTTGCCCTGTGTCCTCCCTATCTATTCCTCCCCCCCACTGCCCCTGCATAACTACACCCACCCCTGGGTCTCCTCAGTTACCCCTGCTTCCCCTGCCTCACTTAGACCTTTATCTGCCCATGCTGCCCTCAGGATCCCCCCATCTGCCCCTGGGTCCCATCAGTCTGCTCCAGGTCCCTCCCTGTCCACTGATTCCCCCTAGGCTGCTCCATGCCTCCCCTGTCTACCTCTGGATACCCCCATCTGCTTACTCCTGGGTACACCTGGTCTTCTCCATGCTCTGCTATCTACCCTACGTTCTCACATTTGTCCCCATGTCCCACTGCCTAGCCCTGTGTGCTCCTCTATCTTTCCCTTCATTCTTCTCTACCTGTCTCCATGCCTTCATCTACCCTGGGGTAACCCTTACCTACCCTTGCATCCTTCCCATCTGCCCCCATGCTCCCTAACTACCCTGGACTACACCTTATCTTTCCCCATGCCCCTGCTAACTACCTCTGGGTACCCCCATCTATTCCCATACACCACTTTCTACCCCTTGGAGACCCCTCTGTACTCCTGGTCATCCTCCTGACCCCCATATCTCCTCCTGGGTCTCCCCCATCTTCCCCCATATCCCCTTTAACTACACCTGGGTACTCCCCTAGCTACCCCTGAGCCCTACCTACTCCTGTGCCCCCTAGCTACTGCTGGCTCCTCCCTGTCACCTCCATCTACTCCCAAGTACCATTCTATCTACCCCTGCATCCTTCCCTATCGGCCTCCAAGCCCTCTATCTACTCCTGGGTACCCCCTTAACTGCTCAGAAGTCCCTCTATCCATTCCCTTCCTACCCCTGGGTGCCCCCATCCGCCTCTACATCCCACTAACTACCCCGGAGTTTCCTCGATCTTCCCCACTCC
>VXAB01014105.1:0-11029 GCA_013399175.1 Odontophorus gujanensis | reverse complement strand
AGCAAAAGAGGGTGGCTCACATTCAGGATAATAGAGGCTTGCCATGGACTCCACATGGGAGGGATCTCCAAGAAGAGATCCTTCCCTGGTGGTGGTCAGCCCTTAAATGGGGTTTGGGAGAGGTGGAACTAGGCTCCACCCCTTCCAATCACACAGGTATATCACCTTCACCTGTGCCCCTGTGGCTGACTCGGTGCTTGCCTCAGGTGACTAATCGGTGGTTCAGGCCGTGATTCAACAGTTCCCATACACAATGATTCCACAAAATTATCTTTGTCTTCTAGAAAACAGTGGAAGTTTCTATAGAATAAAATATGGAAAATGAAGAAATACTGAGAAGTAATATACCAGTTATTTTCAGAGTAGATCCACAACAAGAACTTGTTAGCTTTCTATCAGTGAAATATTTAACTAAGTTTCTAGTAATTTCTACACAAAAAGCTTAACAGTTAATTTTGAGGCTTTTGTAAAGAAGAATAATTTGATTGATTTCTTAATTAAATAATTTAGAAAAATCTAAAGCAGTTTCCTTGAAGAAATGCTTTGCAGTATATCTTTTCTCCTGATGCAAAGTCGTTTACAAGCATACAGCATACAAATGTTCATATGTAAGGAGTTTTTAGACACCTTGTACAGATGTGTTTTATGAGGGCTGCTCTGGAGATAATGTCTCCTATTTTGTTATGCTGGTCCACACTATCAGAGGCAGATGTTAGTGATATGACAGTAGAGGTTGAATCTTCTCACCAATATTCCATTACATTTTGTTGTCACTTGACAATTGGTAGCAGAGGCTAAGACTGACAAAAACAAAAAAAAAAAAAGCAACCAAACGTCTAACATGGTAGCGTGTATGAAGGAAAGGTGTGTCATTTAATTCTTCCATGCAGAAAAAATTGCACCCACTGACATTCATTGGTATTTATGGAAACCAAACCATCCATGTCAGCGCAGTGAGGCAGTAGGTGGTACGTTTCAGCAGTGGTACCAGCAGTGTGAAAGACAAGCCATGTTCCAGATGCTCATAGGAGCATATATACCTTATAGAGGTATAGCATGTAGGCTTTTGTTCACTGATGATGAAAATATCTAGCTAATGGCGATAACTATTCAAAAAAAGAAGCTGGGAATTTGATCTATCAAACAGCACTGTGCTCTTGTGCCCGTCATAGTTTCTGTTGAAATAAATAGGAGGAATTGCTCTTACCTAAGCTTTTTACTAAGCTGTAAACCAATGAACAGTCGAATTAAATCAGGACTTTTTTATATTATGTAAAGCACGTTATTGTTAAAAGTGAAATACAACTTCACTTTAAACATTTTTTTTTTAATTTAACATGTGTTAAAACAGTTTTTAAAAATTTTCATGGGATCCAATATCTCCCTCAGCATAAACATAAACGAGTTCAGTGATCAAGTATAGAGGAAGCTATGTGCTTGCTGCCGTACCTAGGAGACAGGCACACAGTACTATAAAAGCCCTGTATGCCTTTAAATCTGTTCATTTACTGGATTTATCCATTCTTCTGTTCACAGTGTCACCCTGTCCTTCATTACCTTGTGTCATCAATAGATTAAGTACGATTATTTGGCTATGAATAAATTGTGTGCTAAACTCCTCCCACAGTGAAATACTCTGGAAAAGTTGTTGCAGAAAGTAATCCCTAATGTGACCTTAAGCTCTTCCTCCTTGTTAATTTTAATTAACTAACATGCCAATCAGATTTTCAGTGTATGTTCTTTTTCCAGCCATTATCACTTTTTGTAGATCTTTATTTTAATCTATGTATTAATACCTTTGCCCAGCTGCCTCTGTATGTAAGTGTGTGGATGTGAGTGTTCTTATCAGGTTAGTCAGGCAAAACTGTGAAAGATCAACAATGCCATCTGCAGGTAGAATATAACTCCTCATCTGGAGAAGCAATTGCTGCAAGCTTTTTTCTTTTCCCTTTCTTTGACTAAAAGGATGTTTTTTCTGCAGCAAAGTTAAATGATGCCTGTACTTAAAAAATTCAGACCAAAATTGCGTCTGTGCATCTTGACAGTCAGAAACTAGATATAAACATAGATGCATGTATTAACTTGTACAAAAGACTGAATATTTGAGACTTATTTAAGTCCAAACTGAAATAGCATTCTGAGTAACGTGTAAAATAATCTCTTTCAAAATTCCCAGTATTTTTGCTCTTGAACAAGTCAGTGAAAAGAGCCAGGACAACATTTCTCGTGATCTGTATGCTCCTCTTTTTTTAAAGTGGAGCAAGTAGAAAATTCAAGAATGATGCACATAGTACAATTTCTTCCTGGCTTTTGTATTAACCCTTTTTCCTTACATTTGTAATCATCTGTTATGAGCAGAATTTCAGATATTTGGGGCAATTGTCCAGAAATGTTGTGGATGCCCTATCCATGAAGGCATTCAAACCAAGGCCGGTTGTGGCTCTGAGCAGCTTGTTTGGGGACCATGCCCATGGCAGTGGAGTTGGATCTTGATGATCTTTGAGGTCCTTTCCAACCCAGGCTATTCTATGATTCTATGATTCTATGATTCTATGATTCTATGATTCTATGATTCTATGATTCTATGATTCTATGATTCTATGATTCTATGAAAAGTGTGCCAAGGCAACCAGAAAAGCCAAAAATATCCCAGGGTGCATCAAGCACAGTTACTGTCCAATCAAAGGAAGAGTTTGATCCATCTTATACTACACTGGTGCAGCCTCACCTTGAGTACTGTGTGCACAATACAATAGGAGAGAAAACTATCAGAGTGCCCAAAGGAGGGTTGCAAGGTGAAAGGTCTGGAAGTGAAGACACACATAGGAGCAACTGAAGCCCCTTTGTTTGTTTGCCCAGAGAAGAGAAGACACAGGATATCTCATGGTGGCCTTCAGCTTTCTCATGAGGGAAGCAGAGGAGATGCACTGATCTCTAGTAACAGTGGTAGAACCTGAGAGAATGGCATGAAGCTGTGGCAGAGAAAGTTGAAACTGGCTATTATGAAAAGATCCTTCACTAGGTTTGGTCTCTGGAATGGGCTCCCCAGGGGAGTGGTCATGCCACTGAGCTTGCTAGAGTGCGAGAAGTTATTATTATTAGAAAGGAGATAAACATATGATTGAAAATCAGAAATTTATAAGCATTCTCTGATTTTTTGAGTGCTTCAAAGTGGCTCTGGTCAAAAGCAAAACTCTGTGTGATCACTATCTGCATTTGCAAAATTAGAATACCAACATTTACCACTTACAAGGGAATTGCAAGCTTTTAACAGTACGACATTCTAAGTCTCTAAGCAAAAATGAAGTATTCTTAAAACAGTACTTTTACACTTCTTAGAGAAAGTTAAAAAAATGGTCCTTTATAAAGGTTCTAAAATCAAGTATTCCTGATATTAACTCAATTCAATTAATTTATGAAGCCATTCAAAGCCTACCAATGGCAATTTTATCGTTTCAGTGGAACTCCTTCCTGCTCCCTCCTACTGCATCAAAATAATATTGCATACTTCCTACAACTAATAGTTTTTGAATGCTTAAGAATGAACACTTCAAATAACACTGATTTTAAAGGGAAGGCAGTCTGAGAATGTTTGTAATATGTGAAAAAATTTCAGGGAGCCGGATAAACATAAAGTTACATGCAAAATTTCATAATCTGTTTTGTTGTTGTTCGTTTATTTCTGTTTGTTTGTTTTTTCTCTATAGGAAACTGCAACAGATTTTAAAAAGATTGCAACATATGTCTTGTAAAGTATTCATGTAACTGCACTTTTATTCTTAATTCAGCCTCTACAGTTTTAGAGGCCATCACCCACAGCTGCTGGCCAGAAGGAGTTTTAAGAACTTTGCACACAGAATGGCAAAGTATTATTTTTGTCAATACTGTCTTTGCCATCTCTTCATGACCCACTCTCCCTAATCTTTTGTATTTAGTGAAATTAACTTGAATTATACTGTGAAGTAGGTTTTAGAAGTAGTTGCATTCAAGTGGTTGCATCATAGCAATTCTGTTGATATTATGTGCAAAATAGTGAGTTCCATTACTGCAGTTCTAGAAGTCATCATAATTTACCTTTCCTCTTCCTAGTTCTGACCAAAAGTAAATTGAAAACAAACAAACAAACAAAAAAGCAACAACAAACAACTACAGTGTAAGTTTTTCCTATGCCCCTGTGACTAAATATAATGAAGAACAAACTGGAGAGGGAATCCTCTTGATGTTTCTACATATCAGTAATACTTCTGCTTAATAAAGCTGTTGGTCTCTGTTACCTTCATAAAAGTCACATTAATAAATAAAAAATATATAGATATAGATAAAAGATATATATAGATAAAAAAGATAAAAGATATATAGATAAAAAAGTGCTAATATTTTCAACTATTTTGTTAAATTTGTTCAGATAATGTACATGTGAGACAGATGGAATATTTAGATTTTCATCATAATTTCTTTGATTTCATTTTTAAATGTTAATACTAGGCATCTTATGTCTGTGTTTAAATCAAGTCACCAAGTCAATGAAGAGAATTTAAAGGACTATTTCCCTTTACGTCTTGCATACTAATTCCCACCTCCCTAACCAATGCAGTTTCTTGTCTACATTATGCTATATTGACTTCTTAGACAGTGTTGTTACTAAGTGCCCCAAGTAATTTCAGAAGTTACCAGTACAATAGTATGATGTTTAAAGTCCAGTATTTGGAAAAAGATTTTAGAGTATCATACCAGCTATGGCATATTCTGAAGTTTAACTTTGAAAGAGGATCTCATGTAAGGCAAAGATAGCATCATTTAGCCATCCTATTTATTTTCTTTTTCTTTGAACTCAGCATATTCAGTTGAGCAATAGTTTTGTTGCATTTTTGAAAAACTATTGACTCACTTTGCTACTGTTCAATAATATTTTTCATATTAATAGGAAATTCTCATATCAACTATTGTATCAGGAAAGACTATTCCACAGATATATTTCAGAAATAAAGACATTATTCATTCATAATCTGACATCAAAATTATCCTTAAATCGTTACTTCAGTTCTTATATTTTTCTACTGGATGTATAATTCTCTGTTTGAATGGAAATTACGGAAGATCAAATAAGACTTGGCCTCTTAACCTACTTAGCTGACAAAGAAAAGCTTCATGCCTCACACAGCTGCTTTGCTTTTTTTATTTTCCATTTTAAGAAATGTATGAGTTATTATTAGTGTCATTATTATTAACTGTAGCAGTTAGATATTATCATTATTTTACAATCTTGTCATCTTTTTGGATTTATATCTATTAAACTTCATTGACTCTTCCTCTTCTCTCCCTCAGCTGCAGCACTCTGAAGGCAAAAATGAGCCCACCTATGATTCTGGGTTAATAAGCCAGGGTTTTTTCACTCAAAAAATTGCACTGCAGAAAGCCTCATTATCTTCGGCATAGTAATCCATCACACTGCCAATTTTCCTGAGTTAATCTGAAGAAGCATAATTTCTAGACAAGTTTTTTTCAAAGCAGAAATCAGTTTATTAAAAATAAATAAATAAATAAACAAACAAATAATAATAAAAAAGTATATCATTTTCTCTAGTTTTTTGCCTACAGTGGATACATATCCAATAAAGCAAGTTGGCATAAATTGTTACTAATGAGAGTTTCACTTGCTACAGAAAATATTTTTCTTGCATGCATGCAGGAGAAAATGGAAAGTTAGAACTCTTCTAAACTTGTTTTCTATTTGTAAATAATGTCATCATTATTAAGAAAGGATCTTAACCTTTCCTTATTCTTAATAGTTTGCACAGACCTGGTAAATTTGTATCATTTCCAAACCCAGCTTTTATGCTGAAAAAAGTCTCTGCATAAACAGATATACCCAGTTTCATTTGATATCACTACAATCTTTGAACAAGCTGACATGTGGGAAAAAAAATAGAAAAAAAAAAAAAAAGAGATTGAGTCTTCTGCACTTGCTTTAACTGAGATATGAAACAGAAGACTGTTTCCTGCTAAATCACTTGAACAGATTTTCAGTTAGCACATTCAGTGCTAGGGTGGCATAGAATCTTTATGATTTAAAGGAAAGAAGGAAAGTTTATATGTTTCTTTTAATCCTTTCATCCTTTTTTCTTTTGTTTCTCTGGTGTCATGAAATAGCTGGGAAAAAGGAGGGATGTTTTTTAACAGTGCTTCCTCACATGTTTTTTAGTAACTAAAAAAGTCATTTTCTTTTTCAGGGAAACTGCTCTACACTTTTCAGTAACAAAACGTGTGAATCACAGCAGATGAAGGAGATGCTGATAGAGGCATAAATTCTGCTTGCTGCAACAATTTTTTTTTTTCTTGTAGACTTGTTTAATATCCTTGTCATCATCAAATTCTGACTCATACTGGGAAAAGCTTGGAAGGAAAATATATATGTGTGTGGGTGTCAACATCTGGAGTAATGCACAGAATAAAATCCAATTTCAAAAGGTAAAGCAAAGTCATTGACTTTTGTCGATGAAGAACCAAATTCCAGTGAATTCTTTCATGAAATCCAAACCAAACATATTAGAGCTGTGGAAGCCTGAAACTTCAGAAAGATCTAATATGTTTGGACAATAATAAAAACAAAAATTTCTAGCATGTCACAGATGCATTCATTTCATTGGAAATATGCAGAACGATTGCCATGTCATTATGGTCTGGCCATTTGTCAGATTTTATTCACACACTATACTTAATTTTCCAGGATTTCCATTCATTAGTCTTTCAGATATCTCCAAATTAACTATGTACCGACTTTTTTAGCTTTCAAAGCCTTAGTGCTTAGCAGAGCACTGTCTGTTGTCTACAACTATAAATGTTTGAATTTAGATTCTTTATAATTAAACCATCAAACTAAGGCAAGACAGGTACCAATATTAGGTACATATTTACTTTTTTTTTTTCTTAAATAAAAGGGGTAACATTAAATATTAGACTAATTTTTTAAAAATGATTTAAATGCTTAATTATTCTGGATTCTATCATGCCCTATATTTTTCAAATATCTTCATTACATTCGTCATAAAATGGTGAATTTTCAGTTCTAGAGATGAAGATATTTTATAGATTAATAGAAAGCTTCTTAAATATGCATTTCTCAGATGTTTATCTATGAGTTAATTTTACTCTCTGCTTACAAAATATCTGGTATTTTCCGATTTGAGTATATAGACAAAGAGCTATTTTGATTCTTATGAGGCATTCAATTTACCTGTTGTTAAAACTAACAAGATAATCAAACTGGCAGTCTCATAGGAGTATTTTTGAACTGAGCATGAGTTTTATTATTCTAAAATTAGAGGTCAAGTTCTATCCTGTACTGCAGGCAAACACAATTTCATGAGAAAGATCTTACACTCAGCAGCAGGGCTTGTAAGAATATTTGATTTTCTAAAGATCATAGCCTAAATTCATCAATGCATTTCAGAATTTGTGACACTTGGTAGTATAAGTTCATCAACCTGGCTTTGTAATTCCTTCATCTGAAAGTGGAAGTAGAGGTTCAAACTGGGAGTTATGCAGATAATTAATGTAAATGTAGTTTTATGTAAATGGTCCCTGCTTCTGACATACCCACTCACCTTTATTCTGACTCAAATAGCATATCTAGTGAAAGAGAAACAGAGCATAAGCAAGGATCATATTGCTTTGTAAAAAGAGCTCTGCTGAGCAGACACCTTATTTAGTGGAATTGATGTGCCAGAGATAGTATACATGAGATAGGCAGTGGGCATTGCACAGTGCACAGCTTGGAGTGAATACTACATAGCATGTGTCTATCATTCCCTGTATGTATGAGCTGCTTCACCAGTGACAAAAGATACATTTTGATCCTAATGACTTAATTGTAACATACAGAATTTAATAATATATATTAACAATAACTGTGAAAAAGAGTAACTGTGAAATAATTGTGCTCCCTATATTGCATCATCTTTCAATCTGGAGCTAGCAGGAAAGAAAAACTTGAGAAATATTTATTTTAAAAGAAGCATTGGTTTTAGAGAGAAATTCAGTGAATCACTCAGTGTATAATTGCATTATACAATTATTTTTATATATTTTTAGTTTGACTATAACCTTGTACGCTGAAAGGAGATGGAGAGGATTCAAAAAAAGCTTAAAAGACTTTGTGAATGTTAATCATTACAATCAATCCCCTTTGATTCCATAGAGATAAGTTCCATTTCACGGGCATGATTCCAAGAAGAGCTGAAAACTTCAGTGTGTGAACTGTAAATGTTATCACAAACAGTATTTGAAAAATGGTCTAATCACTACAGTATATATCAACACATTTTTCTTTGCTGTAATGAAGTGTCCTTTCTTAGAAAACATATGGATTTATACCTTTTTGAATTTCTATAAAATCTTCAACACATGCTAGCCTTGATTAAGTTTAAAAAAGCCTGAAATGATTCACAAGAAAGTTGTCCAGGCCTTTTTAACAACATATCTTCAGAGCATACATTATTTTTGTTATGTTATAAAGCAAATCTTTCAACTGAGAGAATGCATTTTTATTTTTAATTTTTTGAGAGTAATAGGAGTTAAAATTAAGCACATTTCTGAACAATCTGATGAAACTGAGAACAGAATTATTGGTATAATTTGGTAACAAAATGTTAATTATTAGATTAAAAAAATTGGACTAATTTTATTCTTCAGCTCTGGTAAATTAATGCTATTTATTTATGATTTTCTGTTATAGCCATACTTAAAAGCATATTTCAAATGCTTTAGCTTTTGTCAAATAATTTCAGCTGCTTTCTATCTGTCTTTGTTTTTGTACTAAACTTTCTTTGTATTTTGTTGTTCCATATGGTCGTACAGTATTCGTTTCTACTTTTTTCTTCATCCGAGAATTTGTCATCTGAGAAAGAGTAAATGCACTCCAACTGTTTTTACTACAAAGGGAAAACTAACATTTCTGACTATGGTCCTAAATCGTATTTTGTAAATCTACTACCAGTGTTTTCTAGCAATGCTGTGTTGAGCAATGATTTTATGATTAATTTTTAACCAATATTCTTCATGCTGGCAATGAGGTTGCATTATCAAAGTAATTTTTATTTGCGTTAACAGCAGTCAGAAACCCAGGGTTGCAGCTCCAGCTGACTGTAGAGCAACTTCTGCAAATCATATCAGTTTTTCGTGTCACATCTCATCTGTAAAGAGGAATAATAATAATTCCCTTCCTATAAGAACTGCTACATAGAGATTACATTGAGTTCTTTTTTGTGCGTTTTCTTCACTACAGAAAAATTCAGATACGAGGTTTTGTGAATGAAATTCTAGTGACTAAAAATAATTTTTTAAAGTATTTACTTTCACTTATTGATCTAATCATCTTATGTAGCATTTTGAATGTAGACTAAAAATTTGTTTTCATCAAATATATTTGTATAAATTTTCCCACATAAAATACAGAAATAAATCGGTTTCTATGAGAGAATTATTCATTCTTGCTTTATTCTTTAATCAAATATGCAAATATGGTTAAAAAGTATTTTTAGGAATATGGCAATTGCTAGGAGGATCCGAATAACAAAGAAAAGAAGGAAAAAAAAAAGAAAACAAAATGAAGAATAAATATATTTATTTAGACAAGTATATTATGAAACAACTCTCACCTCTCGTTGATTATATATACTGCTTCATTTTATTGCATTTATTTATTTCCAATTTTATGACTTAATGTGAAGTTTTTTGTTAGAGATCTGTAGTAGATCCAGCATGCACAAATTTAAAGTATATAAACGTAAGAGATGTTGGGGACTGTGGACAGGCATCAGACATGATGTGACACTGTAGCTTTTTAAAGGTTCAGAGTTGTGGTGGCGATAACTGCAGGATATGAAAGGCCCTACTGACTACAAAAAAGCACAGCAGGACATGAGAGAGATGAGAAGCTCTTAAGTCTTGATAAAACAAAATAAGAAGGAATCCTCTGAGCTGACACATCAAATGTCTTGTCAGGGCAAGCAATTGCATAACTTATCCAAAAATTTTTATCTTAATAAAATATATATATTATTTTTCCTCCTAATATAATGTTTGTAATATACTATAGTTCAGTTTGATAGTTAGAAATCTGATAATATTCATCCTAAAGTCAATTATATCTGTTATTGTACTCATGTTCTATTATTATTTTTTTACTTATGTTCATCCCTTAGATGATATTTCTTTTCTCATTTTTACCTGACATTAACTTCTGTCATACTTTCTAAGGACAATCATACATTCTTTCAGTTTTTGACTTCCCAGGCTCTCTGTTTTTCCTTAACGAGTTACATTCTCCCATGTAATTCACTATAATAGCCCTTTTTTAAATATAATGAGAACTGATATTATATTATATACTGATTATAATTTTTTTTTATAAAATGCATGCAACTTGTTACAGAAAAAAAAAATATCTTAGACTGCAAAATAGTACTAAATTTTTTTTTTGCTAGATACACTTTGGAGTTGTAATTACCTAGTTTGTTTCCACAAAGACTGAAAATGGAACTGGTAAATATACACATCCCCTTTTATGATCATCACCTTCAATGCAAAAAAAAAATGGTATTGTTAGTCCTTGCACATTTTTATATTCCTTTACTTCTTAATACTATTTCTGTGATAATACTTCGATATGTGATATAATACAAAACATGGTTTGGATTCTCAGACAGGAAAATAATAACATATTATTTATGTCTAGTTCACTGCTCCCCAGTTTGAAAAAGACAGGGGTCTCCTAGCAGGAGTCTAGTGGAGGGTCATGAAGATGATAAAGAGACTGGAATATCTCCCATATGAGGAAAGACAGTAACCTGGGTCTGTTCAGCCTAAGGAAAAGCTAAGTGAGTAGGGATCTGATTAGCATTTAGAAATATCTAAAGGGAGGTGGGATACAAATGGATGAGGCCAGGCTCTTCTCAGTGCAGAGTGATAGGACAAGGAGTAATGACCTAAAATGCACTATCTTTTGGATAGGTATCACAGAATCACAAAA
>VXAB01014104.1:112109-132656 GCA_013399175.1 Odontophorus gujanensis | reverse complement strand
TAATATTATTAATAATATTAATACCACTTATTTTTTATCACTTATTTAAACTTCAGAAAAAGAAATATTCGATGTCCCATCGCTTCCAACATCAAAAAAGCTCAAGAAATTGATGCAGAGAGAATACCTCTGCAAAGAGCAGTATGAAATTGCTCCACCGTTCTGCTTGTGTTTATTTTGCAGTTGGAGTGTTACTGCTGTGAAGTTTTAGCATTTAATTTTAAACTAATTCTTACTTACAGGTGTGTTTAATTATTGGTATGTGTAATATTTTATGTTAGTGGAAGATGAATTTTGTACAGTCACAAATAAGTATGTCTGGTGTACTTCTGTATAGTGAACATAAGATGAGTCCAGAACCTACAGAAAGTTGCATCATTTGATTTCATTTCAGGTGCAAATGAAATTATAAGAACACATCTTTCCTTAAGATTGCTTAAATTAAGAAACATCTTTCAGATAAATAGATACTCAAATAGTTTGCTTTCATAAAGTACTTGAGACAGAAAGTTTTCTTTGTTGCTTGTTGAAAGAAAGCAACTTGCATTCTTCAACCCAGAACTTAAATTTTTTAAAAGAATCAAAATCAATAACTTACTTTACCTGTAGGCATGGTTTCACAATTAATTTAATCCTATTTTAAACAGTGATGGGATGAAGAAAGAGAAGGAGGGGAGAACCTCATGTCTTGGATTAAGCTTAGAGGTTTTGATAGTATTAGGCTTCTTTCAGACTGTAATACACTTTCTTTCATTGAGTCTGGATGGATGACAGTTACTGCTATGACTTCTATTATACAAATTTAAAAGGTTCATGTAACTGTACTGCCTGTGTCAACCTAAAATTGTTCATCACTGATATTTTATTAATAATATTTTGTTTCTTCTTTTGTGAGCTTAACTGCAAAATTTATTTTGTCTACCTACTCAGCAATTAAATTAGCAGATTTTTTTTCTCTGGCTAGTTGGAAAGCATGCCTTTGTCAATAGGTTCTTAAATGAACACATCATACAACAGGGCATCTTATGCAGTAAAAGAGATTTTTAATTTAGTTTATTTGCATCATTATGGATCAGTATTTAGGCTGTTTATATGTAAATGTACGATTTGAGGAACAATTAAGTGTTGACAAAGTAGATTGCAGTCATATCAATTGCAGCACATTTTACATAATTTTTCTAACTGACATCTTTGATGATAAATAGTGGATGCCAAGTCAAAGCCGATTATACAGTGCAGTAGGAATTCATGGCGCTGTCAGGGAGAAGACCGATTGACTTTAAATTTACATATTAATGAGAAGATTTGTTAAGAGGGTGCTTGACTATAGAAAATAACAGCACATTTATAGGGCACGACACTTTATAAATAAAGCTGATGCAGGAAAATGGAAATTAAACCTATCAGATTAATAAATTCAAGACTGCTAAAATGCATATTTGCATTTTTATTCACTAAAATTTACCTTACTTTTTGAGAAACATGCTTCTTTTGTTCAATTTCAACTAATTCTCAGCAAGTAATTGTTTAACATTTTGATTTCTTTTGCTTTATCCTAAAAATATTTTAAAAAATATCAGTTACAAAGAAAAATCTATTTTTAACCAGATTTTCTAAATTGTTGCAAAACTCTTAATAGCATTAATACCCATTAACCAGGAGTACTTAGTTTTATATTCCTATTTTTAGTTTCTCTGAAGGATTTTCATTCTGGTCATGAATGCTCTGAAGGATGTCCTTGCTTTACTGCTAGTCTTGAAATGCTTTGGGGCTGGTTTTGAAGTAGCTACTTGTTTATCAATAAGCTTTTTTTCCAGATGAATAGTCTCCAGCTTTAACATATATTAAATAGAAAGAGAGCAAGTTACGCACCCTGGAGTGACAGTTTCTGCCCAGAACAGATGAGAAAGGGTGATTTAAGCCATTTTTCTGTGTAGTGACACATTTTATACCAGTTTGAATTTTTTACCTGTCCCTTTTCCCAGAAGTTGTTGGAACTGTTGTTTGTAAATAGATCTTGAACCATTACATCTTAGGGTATAATAAATGGAGATGCTTAAAACAAAGTTGCTGTTGGTTTGCATGAATATGTGGTCTTGTCTGGCACTTCAGGAACTGATTTCAAAGCTGTACTGCTGACTCCAAAACGCAGTGAAACAAATATGATGAGAGGCAGTGGCTGTTTCAGCTTTCCACCACCAAGTATGTTTAGCATCTTTGAGGCTCAGAGCTCTCAGGGCTGCCTGTTTCAGACAGTTGCTGCTTTCAGAAGTAAGCTTTGTTGATGTTCAATTAAGATTTGGGAGGGGGCAAAAAAAAGATCTTTACAATCTTCAATCAGTGAAATTACTTAACTAATACATATGAAAATTATGTCCCAAGTTCTCAAGTTCACATTTTTAGGATTACTAGTCCACTGAATTATTGAAACATTGCTCAACTCAGAGTGCTTACAAGTTGAGATTGACATCAGTGATAGGGATGTTGGGAATGGGAATGAAGACTGAAGAAAATCACCTTAGAAAATTAAGAGTTCTAGGAGAAAAACAGCAAACCTTTCAATGTGTGTATCCAAAACTGTAAGTCATGGAAAATAACCTGGCTCTGAAGGAGTAACAGGAAGAAAATAAATGATTTCCAGCTGCGACAAAATACTGAATAATATTGTGGTTTTCACTTATTTTAAATACTCGTTTGTACACTTAGCATGCATTCTCAGCTTTACTTCTTTTTTCCCAAGTTTGATTATTTCAGATTTTTAGAATTTTTCAATATCAAAGCTTAATAAAGATGATATAAAGGAATAAAAATAAATTATCTTTTTTGATTTGTGGGGTATAGACTATTTTGATTATTCTTGCAAAAACAAATCACATGTTTTCCTTGGGAAAAATGGTATTATGTTTAATATTAAAAGTGTTTTCCACAGCACTTCATATACAAAGCAGATTTCATTATAGTTACAGGATTCTTGTTCCAAGATCCTATTGAACTTCATATGATTTAGGTTTTATGGTCTTGGGTAAAGGGTAGGTCTATCCTAGTATGGCTGTAAGAATTTTGACATTTGTTGTATGGCAGGCAAATATCACCTACAAAGAAGACTTAGCACTACATTAAGGTTCCCTACAACTTTTCAGGTTAAGGCCATTTGATTACTTCTTTACCCTTGACAGTTTGCACTTAATTTCTTCTATTCTGGATCATTTTACCCAGTTTTTATATTAACTTAAAAAAATAAAAACCTGTTTCTGCCAGTTAAGATATCAATATATTTGAACACAATCTTTGCTGAGGAAAGTGACTTTCCATGGTTAGGAGCATAAGTCTCTGCTTGCTAAGAGAATATTTCTTGAAATAGATGTGCCTTTGCTTTCTCTGTGAGAGTCTACCAAGATTTCACTTTTCAGATATATGCACCTTAGACACAGTTTAGCTTCTGCTAAGTGGAATATATTCTTGTTTTGGCTTGCATTGTATAAATATTTTTCTTGTGTTATGTAGGTTTGAAAATAGAAGTGGAAGTTGTCAAGAGTTGAATTTCTTAGATTAAGTCAGAGATGGTGGGGAAATTTGAACAACAGGCTCCTCAAGGCTTGTTTCCCTTTTTCCTCCCTTTTCTAGGACTTGCTGTGTTTTTTATTTTGCATAAGTCTTGAGTACGTGAGGATATCACTGAAGGCAAAATGTGAATGCAGACACTGTTTTCTAATTCTGTTGTTCAATTGATGATTATGATGATGGTGATTATTATTATTTTACTTGAAAGGACTTTCTCAGATTCTTTCAGGTAATTATTTATCAAGTTATATTATCTTTTTTGATTTGTGGGGTATAGACTAAGATGGTGATTATTATTATTTTACTTGAAAGGACTTTCTCAGATTCTTTCAGGTAATTATTTATCAAGTTATATTATCTTTTTTGATTTGTGGGGTATAGACTAAGATGGTGATTATTATTATTTTACTTGAAAGGACTTTCTCAGATTCTTTCAGGTAATTATTTATCAAGTTATATTATCTTTTTTGATTTGTGGGGTATAGACTAAGATGGTGATTATTATTATTTTACTTGAAAGGACTTTCTCAGATTCTTTCAGGTAATTATTTATCAAGTTATATTATCTTTTTTGATTTGTGGGGTATAGACTAAGATGGTGATTATTATTATTTTACTTGAAAGGACTTTCTCAGATTCTTTCAGGTAATTATTTATCAAGTTATATTATCTTTTTTGATTTGTGGGGTATAGACTAAGATGGTGATTATTATTATTTTACTTGAAAGGACTTTCTCAGATTCTTTCAGGTAATTATTTATCAAGTTATATTATCTTTTTTGATTTGTGGGGTATAGACTAAGATGGTGATTATTATTATTTTACTTGAAAGGACTTTCTCAGATTCTTTCAGGTAATTATTTATCAAGTTATATTATCTTTTTTGATTTGTGGGGTATAGACTAAGATGGTGATTATTATTATTTTACTTGAAAGGACTTTCTCAGATTCTTTCAGGTAATTATTTATCAAGTTATATTATCTTTTTTGATTTGTGGGGTATAGACTAAGATGGTGATTATTATTATTTTACTTGAAAGGACTTTCTCAGATTCTTTCAGGTAATTATTTATCAAGTTATATTATCTTTTTTGATTTGTGGGGTATAGACTAAGATGGTGATTATTATTATTTTACTTGAAAGGACTTTCTCAGATTCTTTCAGGTAATTATTTATCAAGTTATATTATCTTTTTTGATTTGTGGGGTATAGACTAAGATGGTGATTATTATTATTTTACTTGAAAGGACTTTCTCAGATTCTTTCAGGTGTTGTATGAGAACACAGATGTTATGGTATATGTTAAATAATCTGTGATTTAGTACCTTGTGTAATAGTATCTCTCTGGACAAGAAGAAACATTTTTATTGTGAAAGTGATTGGACGCTGCAACAGGTTGCCCCTGGAGGTATGCAAAAGCCACAGTCCTAACTAATCATCTTCAACTGACTGTCCAATGGAATGTTGGACCAGATGAGGTTCCTTCCAAAATCTATCATTCTATGACATCCAGTCTTTCTTTTTTTTAAATGCTTTAATATGTTTCTTGCTCTTGCTGTGTTTTCTTAGTATATTACAGTTATGAAATCTTAGTGTATTCTGTAAAGGTTATGGTTATATATGATGGAATCCAGTGCAAAATGGCTATATAAAGACTGCTCAAAGTGTTTAGCACTGTTCTAAATATCTTTATTATTCTTCACGTTGAATTGCATATTTGAGGAACAGTAAGTGTAAATAACAATGATGAAGTCAGAGCATATAGGGAATACTGTCTGTCCTTAACTTTTTGTAGTACTCTATAAAGAGTATTTTGAATCAGTTCTGTTGAGAGCATAATATAAGTCCTAAATCCTACTTTGCAACGCTGAGAACAGAAGAAGGGAAATGAATACTCAGGTTGACAGCGTGCTCTTAGCTAGGTGAATTACCTAGGTAAAGTGATAAAAAATAAAACAAGCTGGAGTAGTTTAAAAATATTCTGTATGTAAATTAGTATTAAATGAAGATTAGTGAGGAACCATAGACACTCAGCCATATTTGAGAAATATTGAGAATAGCATTTAATCTTTTAGAAATTATTTATCAAGTTATATGTAGGTTGGTGTGAAGGTAGTGCCTCCTTTTTTATCTATGGAAGCTACAACAGATACAAAGAGCAATACTATTTAATAGAGGAATTTCTCAGCTGCAAAACACTCGTTTTCAGTAGTCACAACCTTTAGCTATGTGATGAACAAGAACCTGCATGCTATACTTGTAAAAGTCTGCAACCACTATGCAGTGGGTGTGGTAGGACAATACAGCCAGTATTGGCAGTTATTATTATTTAAAGACATTTGGTGAAGTAATTGAAGCATAACATGGACTAGTTAGTCATTTGACTGTGTTAACTGGTTTTAGTGCGTAACTAGGGAAGAATAACTTAGAGCATAAAATGTGCATGTGTAGCAAAAATAAAAATGACTTAAATTAGAGAAAACAGAGTTCTGAACGAATTCTGAACATGTCAGCGGTTTACAGGCCAGTTTGACCCGGTACCATAACGATTGAGGCAGGGGACCCATGGGCCCATGCACCTGGGGAGAGGAGGGGGGAAAGGAAAAAAAGGAGAAGGAAGAGGGGCCTAGGAACAAAACAGCGGCAACCATCTGAGCAGGAAAGCTAACTTACTAAATACGATATCAGAAAGCAAAATAACACAATATAATACAATATAATTGGAATTGAGGCTAGTGAGTCAAATAAAATGAGCAAGAGAGAGAGTGTCCGATAAACCGAAGGCCTTACGCTAACTCTGAAGGCGGATGGCTGCAACAAACACCCACTGCTGTGCTCGATCCCGACGGGAAGAGAGGCGGTCCCGTTAATGCAGACAGTTTTTATCTTTCCCTCTGAGCGGAAGCACGTAAAAATGCAAAGCGTTGCACAGTCCTCTGGGGGATGTAGTTCTTCTCTTCTGTGACAGGCATATCCGTAACTATCGATGATCCACGGAGCTGGAGCATTGACTTTTTAACTCCCAATACACTACATGATGTTATGATGTGGAATATCAACAATATAACAAAAATCATAAAACCACGACAGAACAGAACTTTTTGGTCACTGTATTTCATGACCACTGCATAATAGTCTCTTATCTCACTGGTAGAGAGCATTATTTTAAGTTCGGAAGCTCTTTAAGGTTGGATTTGACAGATGTCTAAAAAGTCAGAAATAGTTGAAAGTGACAATATCTGTGAATATCAGATTTTTTTGTCTATTCATCAGAATTCATAATTAGACAAGATATGTCCCCTGCACTGCCAATATGTGATTACTTTTCTGATATTTGTGACTATAACTGAACATGTTTTATTACTCAAGACATCTTAAGACAGAGAAGCAGCAACTATTTTTCATAGTAAATACTTCTGTGATTCTCTCTATGCAGGGAACATTTTGAAGTATGCTGTTCTGGTAACTTAGTGATGAAACTATAGTTCACCAAACTATTGTTAGATTACCTCAGTCTTAGGTGCAATTGATAACGCTGTGAAATAGCACTCTGTAATATTTATTGAGAGAAAAGTATACTTATTTGTTAAAGAGTTCTATAAACCCTTAAGAGAGCCTTCCTTTTCCATCAGCTTTGAAGCTTTCTTGTACCTCATCAGAGTGGTTAAATCACTTAATCTGCTTCATTTATTTACTCCTAATTCACCCTTCATGTCAGGATGCCTCTCTGCTTCCATTTGTCTTATGGCAACTAACTGTAACAGCATGTTAGTCAGAAGATTCATCTCTATTGTAATATCACCAGCATTTGCCTCTGAGTTCATGGGCCAACATAATGAAATAAGAGGCATCACTTTTGGAGCAACCTTCATTCATATATATGAATGAACCCCAACCTCATCTCCTTCTGTTCCAACCTCATCTCCTTCTATGACTGGGTGACCAGACTGGTAGATGAGGGAAAGGCTGTTGATGTAGTCTACCTGGACTTCAGCAAGGCCTTTGACACGGTCTCCCACAGTATTCTCCTGGGGAAACTGGCAGCCCATGATGTGGACAGGTTCACTCTCCTCTGGGTGGGGAACTGGCTAGAGGGCCGTGCCCAGCGGGTAGTGGTTAATGGAGTTAAGTCCAGCTGGCGTCCTGTTACGAGTGGTNTGTGGTGAGGAGGGGGTCGACCTCTTCTCCCAGATTACTAGTGACAGGACGAGAGGGAATGGCCACAAGTTGCGCCAAGGAAGATTTAGATTAGATTTGAGGAAAAATTTTTTCTCTGAAAGAGTGGTCAGGCACTGGAATGGCCTGCCTAGGGAGGTGGTTGAGGCACCATCCCTAGCGCTGTTCAAGAAGCGTTTAGATGAGGTGCTAAGGGATTTAGTTTAGTAGCTTAGTGGGTAGGGATGGTGATAGGAGGATGGTTGGAGTAGATGATCTTGTAGGTCCTTTCCAACCTAATGTATCTATGAATCTATGAATCTATTATTGTCTTTCTTTTCTGCATCTTCCTTCGTTCTTCTGTTAGAACTAGTGTTAGTAAGGGAATAGATCTGTCAGAATAATACTTGGGGGGAAAGGAAGGGTTAGTTTTCTGCCACATGAGTTTTGTAATTTGATGTACTTTACCAAGCAGTTACTGCTGACACAGAATTATAATCTGTAGATAAATACTGTATATATCATTGCAGCAAAGTGTGTTACTGTGGTTTCCCAAAGTACCTCATTGTGAAATTGCAGCAGTGGGTAGATCTTGTGTAGATATGTTCTATAGGATATTTGTATCAGCTGAAATTATTAAAGTAACCACTGTTTTTCTCATAACTTTGTCTGAAATAAGTTTCTGTGTAATCTGTTCATTAGTGTGATCTTAACTTCTTGACCCAGAATGAAGGAGTGTTGTCACCTACGTAGGATAAAATGCATCTTTTCTAGTGATCTTTTGCAAATAAGTTGTTTATGTCTGTCTAGATCATTGAGTTATTGGTGTTAAATACTGAAACGCTTTTATGGAAAACTAAATATTAACTGTTTAACTGCTAATCATTTTCAATTTAAATATCAGATACACTGAACCCCATCAAACTATGTCCAATTCATGCTATCTATTCAAATTTTTAGCTTTAATTTTGGTAATGTCTGTGGTAAACAATCATGTAAAATTGTGTAAGCAATGTGGAATCAATATTATCTACATACTTAAAGGCCATCTTGAATTCAAAAATATTAATAAATTTTGTTCTAAGCATCTGTTCATAGGATATTCTTTGCCTACTAGCTTGTGTTGCCTTTTCATTGTTCTATCAAGTTTTCTCAGAATGTACAGCTAAGTTGCAAAATAAATGTTATCTCCCTTTTTGCAAAAGGAAACTTTTACTTAATTTTTTTTTTGAAGACCTGTGTGACTGCAATGAGGAAACTGTAGTTTCTTGAGTCTGAGACTGCATGCTTTTTGACGTGATTTATTGCACATTGCTAAAAGACCATAGAGAACATGAAGTACTGGAGCCAGAATTTCAGTTTATGTTGGATTATTCAGCTTTTGGACTATCTGTCCACAAGTTTGTTATGGTTAAAAAAAATGCCAGACAAAAAGACTAAGGGTTACTTAGGCCTAAATCTAATGGAAACAACGCCTGCTTTTCCAGTATGAGAATCAGAATAAATATGTCACTTTTTTTGGTGTGTGAATATCACTGAAACAAGCAGATGCTTTAAGTCTGATTGACCTGCCTGTAGTTTCCCAGGTCCTCCCTGCAGCACCTTTTGTAAATGAATGTCACATTTGTTGCCAGTCAACTGAGACCTTCCAGAATAGTCAGGACTGCAGACGTGATAGAAAGTGACTCAGTGAGCAGGTCTGCTAGGTTTATCAATACCCTTATTCCATCTGGCCCCTTAAACTTGTGTTCATCTAAGTGCTGTAACAGGTTGCTAACCATTTGCTCTTGGATTATGAAGGCTTCTTTTTGCTCCCTATCCCTATCTTCCAGCTCAAGGAGGGTACTGGGTACCCAGTGATCAATTATCTTAACTTGTAAAGACTGAGAGAAAGAAGTCATTAAGTACTTCAGCCTTTTTTTCTCCTTTATCACTATGTTTCCCCCCCACATCCAACTGGAGATTCCCCTTAGTCTTCCTTTGTTGCAAGACATTGCTTTTGGCTTTGTTGAACTTAATGAGTTTCACATGTACAGTTCTGAAGCTTGGCAAGGTCTCTCTGAATAACGTCCACTCCCACAAGTGTATGAACTGTACCACTCAAGTTAGTGACTGCTTGTTCAGGGTGCAGTCAATCCCTCTATCTACAACATTTTTGTAGATTCTAAATAGTGTTGATCCTGTAGCAATCCTTTTGAAGATCACTACTCACTGTTCTGATTTTTAGATGGTAGTCCTAGGCCTATGTGCTGCTTCTTATAGAAGTGAGAATGAGCTTTTGAACAATACTTTAGTATACATTTTTGTATTAATTCAGTGTGAAGTCATTTACCACAGACATTTCTGTACTTGTGATATATTGGAAAAAATCTATTACTCTGTAGTCCTCAAGCCCTTACTTTCACCTTGTGTGAGATTGTTTTGTCTCTGAGCCATAGAATCAAACTTGAATGAGTGCTGACTTTCAGAAGAAAAAGTCATGGAGTCTGGAAGGCCAAGGCCCAGCTGGAATTGAACATGGCATGGGTGGGGGCAAAGAAAAGCAAGAAAAGCTTCTACAGGTACAGCAAGAAAATCTAAGGCGTGCTTCCTCCTAGCAAGCAATATAGGCAGGCTGGTAATGATGGAAAAGGAGAAGGCTGAGGTACTGTAACCGACCAAGGGAAAACACTTTCTGACTTCCCATGGTATGTCTGGGACATGACAGGTACTCAACAACTTTTTTTGCCTCAATCTTCACTAGCGACTGCTCTTCACACACCCCTCAAGAGGAGTCAGAAGGTGGTGACTGGGAGAGCTATGCCCCTCCTGCTGTAAGTGCAGACCAGGTTTTGCAACCACCTGAGGAATCTGAATATCCATAAGTCTATGGGTCCCAATGAGTTACATTCCGGAATCCTGAGGGAAATGGCTGATGTAGTTGCCAAGTCACTTGATAATATTTGAAAAGTCACAGTGGTCAGGTGAAGTCCCTGGTGACTAGAAAAAAGGTGAGTCTGATCCCATTTTTGAGAAGTGTAGGAAGGACTATGCAGGAAACTACTGACCTGTTAGCCTCACCTCTGATATATGTCAGATTGCTATGAGTGTGGCATTCAGGCTTTTGTTCATTGCTGGTGAAATTACAAGCTAGTGGTGATGACTATGTTGAGAAGTACTGTTTTGTAGCTGAGAATTAGTTCTAACATGGTGTTACTGTGCTCCTTGTATCCATTGTAGCTTTGTAGTTTCCATGGAAATAAATAAGAGGCATTATTATCAGAGTGAGCTACGTAAACTGTGGTTTTCCATCTTCCACTTTGTGGTACATTGTAGTTTCTTTGCATTAAAAGCTCATTGAGGCCATGTTGGTCATTGAGTTATAGAAAATCTGATGAGAAATTTCAGTGACACTTAGAATGTAAAACCTTTTTCAGGGTGTCTCATTCCCAGACATGTTTGTGTTTGAAAAACTAGTTGGTTCTCAACATTATCTAACTTTATCAGACCAACAGGAAGCTAACAGCGTTTACAGAAAAATAATTGACTGTGATCCACATGCGTATTCAGTTTGTCACAACTACCATTTCCGTTACTACTCACTTCAGTATCTATTAGCTGAAAGCATGTTTGTCTCTTTAGATAAGTAAACTTTAAAAATCCACACATATCATCCTGTGCAAGGAAGCACGAAATCATACTTAATTAGAACATTATAGCTTTTCTCTAAATATTACAAACCAAAGTATCATTTTCCGTTTTAATTTACTGGAATTATGTGTTCTCTAGAAATGTTCTTATATGTTACATTTTCAGTATAATTCCAAACTCATTTGCACAGTTATAAACTGGGAAATGATTCTCAGCAAAGAGTACTGTCAGATCTAAGTCTGTGGCTTCAGATCAGCACAGTTACACACAGCCAAGTGAAAACTCAGATTTTCTTTGATCTTTCTTTCCCAGTCATAATGAATAGATTGTGGTTGTTTCTGAATAAAAATTATAGTATTCAGGCATGTCAGAGTAACTTCAAGATGATCTCATGATCTTTGTTGTTTCATTGCACAATTGTTTGCAAAAATGAAAATGTTTCTGTGCAAGTCTTTGTAGGAGAGGTTCTCCAGCCCCCTGATCATTTCTGTGACCCTTCTCTGGTCTTGCTCCAACAGCCAGTTGTCTTTCGTGTGGTGGGGACCCCAGGCCTGCATGAAATACTGCACATGGGGCATCGTGAGGGCAGTGTAGAGAGAGACAATCACCTCCATTACCCTGCTGGCCACCCCCCTTTTGATGCAGCCCAGCATACAGTTGGATTTCTGGGCTGCAAGTGTACTGTTGCCCTGCATCAAGCTTTTCAACCACCTAAACCCCCAAGTCTTCCTCTGCAGGGCTTCCTTCCGCTTTATCAGCTGCACTGCTCAGTGTAGCGTCATCAGCAAATCTGCTGAGTGCATGTGATTCCACCACTGAGGCCGTTGATAAAGATGCTGAAGAGCAGTAGTGACAAGGCATATGTGGGGGACATCACTCATCACCAGCCTCCAAGTGAACCCAGAACTACTGACCAGAACCGTCTCCCTGTGGCCATCAAACCAATGTGTTATCCAGTGAATACTGTCCCCCTTCAAGTACTTATCTCTCCACTNCTCTTTTCAGCAGTGTGTGGAGACAGGACAAGGGGGAATGGACAGAAACTGCAGCACAGGAGGTTCCTCACGAATGTGTTCAAGAACTTCTTTATGGTGAGGGTGATGGAGCACTGGCACAGGCTGCCCAGGGGGGTTGTGGAATCTCCTTCTCTGGAGATATTCAAGACCCACCTGGATACCTACCTGTGTGACCTGGTGTAGGGAACCTGCTTTGGCAGCGGGGTTGGACTCGATCTGTAGAGGTCCCTTCCAACCCTTACGATTCTGTGATTTGTGATGGAAGATGGCATCAAAAGCCTTGCTGAAATCAAGGTACACCACAGCCACTGCTCACCCCCCTTCTACTCAACCAGTCATGACACTGTAGAAGGCTACCAGATTGGTTGAGCATGACTTCTTATTGGGAATCCATGTTCACTACTGCTGATAACTTTGTTTTCTTCCACATGCAACTGTTCATAACCATGTTATTATCCTTCATGTTGGTACTGTGATCCAGGTTTTCACACCTGTTTTGTAATCCTCAGCCCATTGCTTTTCAAGGATCTGTGTGTATGCTTGTTAAATGCTAGAAACTTTGTTATCCTTCATTAAAGGAAGATGGAATAGTGGTGGTTTTTTTTGTTTGTTTGTTTGTTTGTTTGTTTTTTAATGCAGACACAATTTTATGATTAACTTCGTCCTGCAGAGCAGGAAATATCTGAAGCCTTGCAAACTTTAAAAAAAAAACAAGATACGGTTAATTGCTGTAGGGATCTGTAAGGTCTCTGTTGATCAAAATGCCATAGGATGACTTCTCTGATCTTCAGGTTTGGATCTTTTCTAGGTCCCATGCCATCAGAAACTGCCAGATTCATCCAGATCTTTCTTACGCTTGAGGGAGTACAGAATGGCATTAGATAATTAGAGCTCCACACTTGAAATACCTAGTGTTTTCACATCAGAGCATCTCATCAGAATATTCTTTTTAAGCTCTGTTAGTCTGTTTACAGAAGCGTGAACCATCATTACACAACTAGTTAAAAAGGCAGACCACCTAAGAAAGGATGAGTCTACTTAGATGACTGGTCAAGAGCTAAAAGGCAGTGTTTGTTTTTGGGGTGGATGATCTGGTCCTTTTTTTCTTTGACCCTTCAATTGCCTCTGGCTAATGAGGGGAAGATTATAACTCTTAGTTTCTACTTGAAGATCTTTTTGGCGAACTTGGCTGTGTGCCTTCTACTTTTTTTCTCCAGCCAAGTTGCTGCAGATTACGTTGGTTATACTTTTCATTTCTCAGAGATGTTTACCTTGTGAGACTGTGCTTTGCTTTGCTTTTTTTTTTTCTTTTTTTAAGACCACTGCTGATTCTTCATGTCAAACTTTACCTATTACCTAAGCGGCCATATCTATTTGTTAGTATGGAGTGGATGGATACTTCTGCAAGTGTTTGATTGTTAACAGTGTGGTTGGTTTGGGAAAGACTTATCTGTTGGAAAGAAGTCAATTTGAACTTTTTGATAGTTCATCTCCTTGACTTTTTGAGCAGTTTGAGAAGAACTTTGATGTTGTGCTGATAGATCAAAAACAGATCTATCCTGGTGTTATAAGGCCCCACCTTTTAAGCACATGGAAGGATTTAGATAAGTAAATGGCTTTTGACTTCAAGACGCAGTTAAGGCTTATAGACTGAGCAGATTGTATTTGTTTGTGCTTCTCATTTTTTCTGATTTCAGCGTTTTACTTTAATTCTGAATTTGTGGATGTGTGAAGCTCTATTTAGAAGTAATTGTAGCATTTGTGTAATATGCTTTACTCTAAGTGGAAGGCATATTCTCAGCTTTAATACCATACTGAATGCAACTAAAAGCAAAATCTCAGTTAAACGCTGTCACATTTACTTAGTGACTTTAACAGCATGCTAATGGAACTTGTTATCTGGCACTTTCTTCATCTAAGGTGTTAATACGTTATGAAGATGTTCCCTAACTATGTGTCTGGAATAACGTAAAGAAGAATTATATGTGTTCTGTGGCACTGAAGTATTCACTTTGCTTCTGGATTGAACAAATCACAGAAGATGTGAAATTCAGAGTCCATTTGGAATACCCAGCCTGGAATGCTTCATTCTCCCACGGTTCTGAACTTTATAGTGTTGTAAATTTATAAAAGCTATTAACTGCACAATTAAATGATGTGCTACTACAAACTGTAGGTTTACTTTATCCAATTTAGCTAAAGAATGCCACTAAGAAGGAATGCCTCTTTTCTGTTCTTCTCCTTTTACTCATTCTTGAAAATTCAATGTTCTAATGTTCCTGTGATCACGCTGTGAGCCAGACCGTTTTATTGGTCCTCATGAAAATGAAACATGTTTTACAAACAAAAAGAGCCTTTTAACGATATTATTTGTCTCAAATCAGCTGTGAAACTGTATTTACAGTGGCTGAAAGGACAAGAGAAAACACAGGAACACTTGAATCTAATTGTTGAAAGTTTTCTCTGAGTGTTGTATAGTGAGAGTCTGCTACCGAATACCTGACTAGGAAGACTCAGAAGATGAGGTCCTCTATAAGTAGGAGCAGTTCTGTGTTCAGAAGCCCTGGCCCTCATAGGGGACTTAAACCAGCTGGGTTTCTCTTAGATAGGCAACAAAGAAGGGAATAAGCATTCTGGAAGATTACTGGAGTGTTTTTGTAACTTCCTTCTCCAAAAGCTAGAGGAGCCAATGGTGGACCTCATTCTCACAAAAAAGATGAAAAGGATGGGCTTATTTTAGATTTGAAGGTGAAAGATAGCCATGGCTGTAGTGACCATGACATGGTATGATTTGGGATCCTTAGTGGAGCAAGGAAGATGCACAATAAACTTACAGCCCAGGGTTTCAGGAGAGTAGATGCTGACCTCATCAGGAATCTGGTTAGTAGAGTACCACAAGATAAGGCCCTGAAAGGAAGAAAGGCCCAAGAAAGCTGTCTATAGTCATCTCCAAACTCAAGGGCAATGTATCTCTACAAGTAATAAGTCATGCTAAAATACCAGGAGGCCTGCACAGATGAAGAAAAACCTGGCCAAACTCAACCTCCGAAGGAAGGCCAACAAAGGGTGAAAGCAAGGATAGGTAACCTGACAGCGATACAGAAATACTGTCCAAGAGTTCTTGGTTCAAGCTGGGGAAGCTAAGGTAGAACTGAATCTGGCTGAGGACATCATGTACAACAAGGATGGCTTTCACAAGTGCTTCAGTGACAAAAGGAAGACTACAGAAAATCTGAGTCCTCTCTGAAGGAAACGGTATATCTGGTTACCTGGGCCAAGATACTGTATTCCTTATTCCCTTCACTCTTTACTGGCAAGGCTGGCATTCAAGAATCCTAGTTCCCTGGAGCCAGGCTGAATGTCTGGAGCAAGAAAGTTGTATCTTTGTTGGAAGGAGGTTACATTAGGGAATATTTGAGAAAACTGAACATCTGTAAGTCCATAGACTGATGGGGTGCACTTACGAGTGAGGGAGCTGGTATATGTTGTTCTGAGGCCACTCTTTGAAGTCTTTGCTCAGTCACTGCAAATGGAAGAAGTGCCTGAGGACTGGAGGAGGGCAAATGTCACTCCTATCTTTGGGAAGGATAAGAAAGAGGACCTGGAGAGCTACAAGTCGGTCAAATAGAAAATCTGGGGAAGCAGAATTTGAATGCAATCAATATCTGGCATTTCTTTTTAGGTGTGTGAAGAAGCATTTTGCCACAGCTAAATGCAGGTGCAATACTGATACTGAGGATTGGAGAAAAAGGGTGTAGGAAATTATTTGTGTAAAGTTCAATTTTGATTGAATGATGTTAGTTAAAGCATCTTTAAAAGGCAGAAATCTTATTTAAAGTTTTGTGCTGACAGCAATAAGAATATTATCAATGCTTCTTTCTCCAATATGCTTTTTATCCTGCTTGGAAAAACCCTTGGACTTCAGACATAGTATAAGATGCATGCTATTCTGGTTGCTATTTGTAATCCTAGAAAAAGTTCAGTACTTGCACTGTAAGGTTCCTCTGGAGACAACAGTCTTTGCCAGCTCTTCCTGTGTACTTCTTATACCATCTATGGAAGGGATAGTCCCACTGACATTTTCCTACCATTTCAGTAGCATTTCCAGTGTGGAGGCTTCTAAGATGGAGTGATGGTGTTGGTAGACCGCGGTGGGGCAACTCTACCTGAACATATGCAAGGCCTTTGACATGGGCTCACACTGTACCTTTATCTCTAAATTGGATAGAGATGGATTTGAAAGCTGGACTGTTCAGTGCATAAAGGATTGTCTGGATGGTCGTAGGGTTGTTGCCAGTGGTTCTACACACATGTGGTGGCCTGTTATGAGCAGAGAGGCCACTGCTGCTCAACAGTTTTCTCACTGATTGAGGCTGTGGGATTGAATGCACCCTCAGCAAGTCTGCTGATGACACACAGCTGAGAGGTACAGTCAGTACAATAGAAGGAAGGCATACCATTCAGAGAGACCTGGATAAGCATAAAAAGTGGGCCCATGAGAACCTACGTGGGGGCTGGAACTAGATGATGTTAGAGGTTCTTTTCAACCCAAGACATTCTATGAGATATTTCTGTTTGAATTATTTTCCCCTTCCCTTACATTATAACTTTCTTCAAGTGCTTATGCCCAGCAGTTACTGGGTGTGGCTCTGCTTAGAATGATAAAAAACAGAAGAGTTCTGCTGAAGAGTTGAATTTTCTTTTTCTTGTCCAGACCCCAAACTACTTAATAATACAGGTATGCAGTGCTGTCCAAAAAATGAAGTTTGTCTGGTACTGCAGAAATGATAAATCTAATTTTGTGCATGTTAGATAGAAACCAACACGACAAAAAAAAATCTTATTACTCAGGTAAATGCAGACTTAAAAAAAATTTTCCTCCTTCTAACAGTAAGTATAGTAAGCAGTTCAGATTGAGGCTTAAGGAGTTGCTTGTGACTGAATTTTTTCACATATACTTATAAGAGCTGTCCATGTCTGGGATAATTAATAGAATTTGAAATAGCAATTCTTACACACAAGGAGCCTGCAGGTGTCTGTCTTTCAGTCTCCTGGCTCCTTTATGTAATGCTTTCATTTCATTTTCATGGTAATGTGAAAATCTTGCATTATTATTCTCTTTGTTTTAATAAGGTCCTTGTGTGACTACAAATTCTGACTAGTTTAGATTTCAACTTTATGTTAATGAATTACACTTCATTAAACTTATTTCCCTATGTGGCATCATCATCTTCTGTCTGGAACCTAATTACTTCATATTTCAACAAATTTAAAAAAAGATGAATTCTGAGATGGCAATAAATAGTAACCATGAGAGAAGACCACATAATACTCCTGTGAGGACATGAAAAAGTGTTAAGGTGGAATATCTTTTATGAAAGCATTTTTATATTTCTAATCAACAAAAATCTTTACAAAAATTGGAAATGCAAGATCTCAAGCTGTTTCTTCACAGCAGTGATTAATGAGTTAAATACTCTAACTATATATTACTGTTGAGTTCAGTAGAACTGGTGTGTGTGCCTGTTAGCAGGAAAGGCAGGGAATCAATGAAGACTGGATTATCCTCCCATTAAAGAAAGCTTAGCTTCTTCAGTACGGTGAGGTGCACTGAGATTGGGAATTCTGCTTTGAAGTTGCTTTGTCCTGTAGAGAATGGGAGGAATTCAGTCACCAGTACAATTGATTGAGCATCTTGAATTTTTAATTTAGAACAGTGCCTATCACAAAGATGTACAGACAGAGAAGTGAATGAACTAAATCACTTCAGGTGCGTTTGCATAAGAAATCTAACAGCTAAATAGTTGCTGGGTTTGCTAGGTCTTATGCTAAACATAGAAGGCACTGTTGACATCACCTATTTAAATGAGAAGAAATGTAAAGGAAAATTTATTTTCAGCATCCTTTCAAATTTTGATAAAACGAAAACTCTTAAGTTATTGTCATCTCTTTTCCACAGCCATTTTCATGGGGCTTTTCACTGTGAACAGTCTTGATGAATTCACAAAGACAAGTTTCAAAGTTACCTTAGCCTAGTTTCTGAAGAGATATTAAGTAAGCCTTTATCTTTATTTCTAGCAATTCCTCTGCTCACCTCTGATTTCTCTTCTACCTCCAGCAAAATTAAAAGGGTATGTCTCGAAAGTAATTCTCTGTAAAAAAAATCAGCGATTGGATATGTGACTTAAATAATCCTCAAAAAACAATTGGAGTTAAACAACTGTATAGGGTTGAATAATAATACATCAGGCATCTCCAACCCACAGAGTGCATTTGGCCTGGGTCCCGACCCCTTCCCCATGCCACTGTGGCAGCAGCTTTGCCCCCCCCCCGGGAGATCAGCACTAGGCATGCATCTATTGCTCGTCAACAACTGCATCAGCCTAAACCAATTGATCTTCAGTAAGTGTGGCCTGGGCATGACAAAAGGTTGGACACATGCTTTAAATAGACTTTGATAAAGACATGAGAGAAAGCTGGGCAGAACAATTATAGTTGGGTTCTGGTAGATGAAAAGCTTAACATGAGCCAGTAGTGTGTGTTTGTAGCCCAGGAGGCCAACAGTGTCCTGGCTGCATCAGAAGAGAGGTGGCTAGCAGGGAGAGGGAGGGGAATTTCACCTTCTACTCTGTCCTTGTGGTGCCCCATCTGGAGTACCACATTCAGATCTGGGGTGCCCAAGACAAGAGGAACATACAGCAATTAGTTAGGTCCAAAGGAGGGCCATGAAGATGATCAGAAGGCTGAGACAGTTCTCCTGTCAAGTACAGGCTTGAGTAGTTCAGCTTGTTCAGTCTGAAGAAGAGAAGTCTGAAGAGATCTCACTGGAACCTTCTAATACTTAAAAGGGAGCTCATGAGCAGGATTGATTGAGAGTGACTTTTCACACGGTCTGATAGTGATAGGACAAGGGAGAATGATTTTTAACTTAAAAGAGTAGAGTTTTAGGTTAGTTATTAGGAATAAATTCTTTACTCANACAACAAAGAGGGGAAAGTGCCTGGAACATTTCTCTTATGAGGAAGGGCTGAGAGACCTGGGTCTGTTCAGCCTTGAAAAAAGAAGGCTCAGAGGGATTCTGATCCACATTTGTAATTATCTAAGGTGTCGGAGGCAAAGGGATGAGGCTGGACTCTTCTATGTGGTGTGTGGTGATAGGACGAGGGGAAATGGCCACAAACTGAATCACAGGAAGTTCTGCACATATGTGCATGGGAACTTCTTCACATTGCAGCGACAGAGCACTGGCACAGGCTGCACAGAGAGGTGGTAGAGTCTCCTTCTCTGGAGATGTTCCAGGCCCTCCTGGACGCCTACCTGTGCAACCTGGGCTAGGGAGCTACTTTGGCAGGGGGGCTGGACTAGGCGATCTCTACAGGTCCCTTCCAACTTATGCAATTTTGTGATTCCATGATAACTAGCCACAGAGATGCTAACTCTTTTAGCTCACTATTCTGGTGACAAAGAGTGATAAAAAATTTAGGGGAGTGAAGTGACACATAAATCTAAATGATTTCAGCAGTCTCTAGCTGTGAAAAGTTATGAAAAGTTTCATAATGTTGAATACTCTAGATGTTGATAATTCAGACAAGTAATTTTTTAAAGAAGTGCATTTTAAGTGCATTTAAGTATGTCTATTGTTGAGAGTGATTTTTGTCATAGAAATGATCACCGGTATTACAACATATTGTGCTAACACTGTTAGTATTTTCATAGTCCTTTAGTTATTTGGGCATCCTCTGAACCTGTTCTATCCCACATACTATATGTATACCCCTTGGGACTTGCTCCTGAGGGGTAAAGGGGTCCAGGAAGCCTGGATTCTCCTCAAGATGGAAATCTTAAAGGCACAGGAGCAGGCTGTCCCTGAGTCACGCAAGTCGAGCCGGAGGGGAAGAAGACCAGTGTGGATGAACCGGGAACTTTTGTTAAGACTCCGGGAGAAAAAGAGAGTCTATGTCCTCTGGAAGATGGGACAGGCTACTTGGGGAGACTACAGAGAACTTGCCAAAATTTGCAGGCAGGAAGTTAGAAATGCAAAAGCCCAGCTCGAACTTAGACTGGCTACTGAAGTAAAGGAGAAGAGAAAACTCTTTTACAAATATATTAACAGTAAGAGAAGAACTAAGGAGAATTTCTCTCCTTTACTTGATGCGGCAGGGAATGTAACCACGGAGGATAAGG
>VXAB01014104.1:85961-96820 GCA_013399175.1 Odontophorus gujanensis | reverse complement strand
TGTCCCACAACACCAGATGCAGATGCTGGTGGCATGGCAGTAGTTCCCACCAATATTCTATTACATTGTGTTGCTGCGTGATGGATGACAGCAGAGCGGCAGCCTGACAAAATGGTGTCTGATGTGGAAACACATATGAAGCAAAGATTTGTCATTGAATTCCTCTATGCAGAAAAAATGTCATACATTAAACCACAGAATGACAGAATGATAGGGGTTGGAAGGTACCTTTAAAGATCATTGAGTCCATGCCCACTGCTAAAGCAGGTTCTCTACAGTAAGTTGCACAGGTAGGCATTGATATGGGTCTTGAGTATCTCCAGAGAAGGAGACTCCACAACCTCTCTGGGCAGCCTGTGCCAGTACTCTGTCACTCTCACAGTATAGAAGTTCTTCCTTTCATTTGTATGGAGCTTCCTATGCTGCAGTTTATGCCCATTGCCCCTTGTACTACTGCTGCATGCCAATGAAAAGTGTCCACATACAGATTTTAGATATTTATTAGATATTTATTTGAGATCCCCTCTCAGCCTTCACTTTTCCACACTGAAGACTCCCATGTCTTTCAGCCTTTCCTCAAATGGGGGAAGCTCCAGGCTCCTGTCATCTCTGTTGTCCTCCCCTGGACTTTTTGTAGGAGATCCATCTTATTTGACATTCAGCATCACTTGCTGAATGTGTGTGGATTCCAAACAGTGGATGCCAGGGCAGCAAGGCTGTGGGTGGTGTGTTTTAGCAGTGGTGACAGCAGCATTGGGTCACCTCTGCTGGTGTAGATTGTTATGAGCATGGCATGCAGGCTCTTGTTCACCAGTGAAAATGCAAAGCTAATAGTGATGTCTGTGTTGAAAAACAGTGTTGTGTAGCTGAGAATTTGCTCTATTGAACAGTGTTATTGTACTCTTTGCATCTATGGTAGTTTCCATGGAAATAAACAGGAGGCATTACTTTAGGTAAGACCTGTGTATTTTAGGCTTTCCTTAAGGGCATGTGTTAGTGCATGTGTTAGGCTATTTTAATCAAGTTCTCTGTATTCTTGGTCTTTAATATATTTTAATTCCTTTACTTAAAAAAACAACAGTTAAGAATTTTCTAGTGCTACGTGCCTCATGTTTTGTTTAGTTTGCCACAGGCATTTGTGTTTAGGTACAGATTTCTTCAAGAGATATTTTATTGACATGTAGTAGTTTCTTTTTTAATGGATAATGCAGTAGAAAAGAGCTGGAGGAAGAGAAATTGTGCTCTTTTCTTTCTTTCCATCTATCTTTGCTAGCTGAAAATTCTATGTCAGATTGCGCTGTTATGTAGTTGAAAAAAATCATATAATAAAAAATATATATATTTCTTTGGGCAATACGCAAGATACAGGGAGACCCTGGAATTCATCTACAACATTGCACTGCTTTGATTAGTTCTTTGTTTCTTTTCCAACATGAAGTTTGCTTTTTTAATCACTACTTAACATTGAGCTAACTATGTCTTCTAACCTCAAATTCTGTTATAATTTTAGTAATTGTGTCATTTTCTTTAAAGTTTCCCTCACTTTATCAACATATCAACATCACTGTGCATTCATCTGTGTTGAATTTGTCATTTTATGAACTAGTCATCTAATATTTTAAATTTTCAATGCAACTTTTCTCAGTCACCCTTTGCCTTTTTGTGAAAAAAATTTCTGCTCTGATTTCAGCCATAAACCGACTATTCATGTTTTCTTACCACCAGGCAGAAAAGCAAAAAGTCAACAAAGTTAATTCTAGGATTCTGTTGTTAGCCTTTCTGTTTTGTAAAAAATAATCATTTTAGTTCAGTCAATTGTTCACCCACTTTCATGTGGATCTTTGGTGAGAGTCCAGTAAATACCCTTAATCTTGTGTCTCCAACTCAAAAAATGCCGACAAATTTGTGAGATATGGCTTCTGTGTACAGAGAAAGGTTTTATCTTCAGTTTACCTCATTCAAATGTTATTGGAATTCTGTCTTCAAAATTAAAACATAGTGGGAACATAGCTTTTTAATGATATGCCAGGTATTGTGTATCATCTTGTTCATCAGGAACAGGGTCTGATGCTGTTGGTGTTAAACAAGATCTAAATGTTCTCATGCATGTTAGCTGCTTATTTATTGAGTTAAAAGTCTTTCACAGCAGTTCGTCTGAAAGTAATGGACATTGCATTTATTTCTCCCTAGCTGTAATTGTGCTTTCCGTAATTTCTTCTTACACTGTTATGTAGTTCTTATAAGCTAAATCCTGTGGTGTAAGATAAGAAATGATACTGACAGAAGTATTTCAGGTCTGTTCAATATGCAGTGCGACACTGTAGAACTAGAGCTCTTAGAAAATACATCACTGAACCCCAGAGTCCTGCTTTGAAAACCTTGTGTGTACTTGAAAGGAGAATGTTCCTCCTGAGTGCAGTGCTGCTATTGGTTTATTCTGAAAAGTGGTGTACGCTATCTAAGTAGTGTGTTTAATAGTATTATCTTTTATTTATGTGCAGTAAAAGTTTTATGTGCATGTGTTACTGCTTGTATATTTTTAGGTTTTAATTTTATTTGTTTTTTTTCTTTTAGCTTGAAATCATGACAAATTTAGCAAATGAAGCCAACATATCAACTCTGCTTCGAGAATTTCAGGTTTGTGCAATAAGTGTATTCTTTTGAAAATAAATGTTTTCTGTTGGCCACTTGCCATTATTGAATGTTTTGAGTTCAGTCTTAAGAGTTAGTATTTCCAAGTTAATGTTTTTTACAGAGTAAAGCGTTCTTGGAATTCAAAATAAACTGTCTCGTATCATAATGAATAATGGAATATTTTTTGGTTTGAAAAGAAGTTTCACTCCTTCCAGATTAAAACAAAAAACAAAAAACAAAAAAAAATTAAAAAATTGAGCTCAACCACTTAACCATTCCAAATTTTTAAAAATATATTCTACTAATTTGACTGACTCTTTAATTCACTGGAAAGTAGTGTATTAATTTTAGTATTATTCGGTCATTTGCATTAATTGCCAAGCCCCGTTTATAGTATTACCTGATAAAATAGTATTACCTCCAGTATGTGTATATGTATCAGCAGGATGTTCTGCATGTGAAGCACATGTGGTACAAGTGAAACAGTGTCTTTCTTTACTCTTTGCAATATGACATCTAGTTTAATTGCTTCCATTCTCTCGCTAGTTATTTCTGAAATGTACTGATTCGTAGGCAGGTTGCTTATTCATAGTTTCACAGATGCTTCTGGTTAAATGAACTGAAACTTCTCTGAAGAGTGAGCTCATCATCTCCTCTAACCTTGCAAGCAAACTAATTGCTGTTTTTGGCTAATTGCCCCCTGCCCCTTCCTTCCTTGAAATCAGAGGTTCCCATGACCATGAATGACCAAAGCAGGCAAGAAAATGTCTTCTGGAAGTAACAGTGAACAAGTAAAACCTCATGTGCAGTGTAACTTTCTAGGTTGAATGTATTATATAGTGTGTTTGTCTTCAGAAGAAAATAGCATAAATTTCCTGTTGGTATGACTTGTATATAGACTGATGAAAACCCTATTTCCTTAGACTTACGTGAAAAGCCAAGATAAACAGTTTGCTGCAGCTACAATTCAGGCTATAGGCAGATGTGCAACTAACATCACTGAAGTGACTGACACATGCCTTAATGGCCTTGTATGTTTGCTGTCCAACAGGGATGGTAAGTTAAATCTTCTATTTGAGTGGTGAATGGCTTGAAACCTTTTCTTAATGGAAATTGTTCAAAGTAGATAATGTAATAACATACATGGAAAAATAATTTGTGTAATGATTTAACTCATATGGCTGGATAAAAATAGTTACTTTGGTGTTTCTTTTGTGAAACTCTTTAAAATGCCCCTTTTTGTTAGTGAAATTAATTCCTTGTTGCCTGAAATTATGAACTTACCTGTTTGTTTTTTTCTCAAAATACTGTTAATTACTGAACTGTATCATTGTGATTTTCAGAGACGGTAGTAGAAATGTTGCCCTTATGTGTTTAGTTGCATCAAAACAGTTAGCCTGTAGAGGGTGCTGAAAGCTTGGAATGGCCTTTTAGTGCATCAATACCTAGCTGGAAAAGCGTATGAAATAGTTTTAGTATAAGCAGTCCCAAATTTGGCTTGATCTTATTTAGCCTTCTGTTATTTTTTTGTACTAACATGTACTTGCAAGCCACAAAGGAATACAACAAGAATCAAGTAAAGTTGAATAGGATATAGTAGCACTGTAAATCAATACCTGATAATATTGTATATTCTTACTAGTTACCAAGGCATATTACACAGAAGGAGGTCAAGAAGAGAATCAGATTATTGTAAGATATGAAGTCAACATGGCTATTGCTGAATATCAGAAATAGAGTTGGCACAATTGAAGTAAAATATAATAATGTTAGGAAGGAGGAGAAGCATGATTTTGGGGATGTCCTATATTAATCAGAATTGTACTCAGAATACAGATGTGACCTACTCTGAGCTTTTACAAGTAGCATTAATTCCTCTTCATATCTACTGGACATATATTTTCTGGTAATCTTAAGAAGGCCTGTATTAGGTACATTGCTTTGATTGAGTATGGTCCCATCAGTTTGACCCAGTTCAGAGCTTTTTTTGTGTTTGATTTATACCCTGCAAGTCCTCCTTCTCTCCTACTTAACATTTGTTTAGAAATTTCTGATGGGCCTCAGTGTACTGCTTGATAATTTTGATCTACATAACTTTAATTTCCTGTTCGTCTGGACCTTATATCCCTCTGCTATTCTGGTTATCCATTGTTCAAAACACGTAATGTGACTTGGGTATGTATTTTTTTCAACTACAGTCCATAATTATGACCATATTAGAAATACTACCTTCAGAGTTTGCTCTAAATTCCTTTTAATTCCTTTTAATTATTAGCAATCTTTCTCTAGATCAGTAGGCACTTTTCAGCATGTAAAAATCCCTTTTTTTCTGTCTTAAGTAAGATATTTAAACTATCATTTCAAACCTGTTACTTAGTAAACCACTTTTTCGTTTTCTTGCTTTGTTGCTTTTTTTTCCTTTTTTGCTGATAAGGAACTTAGATAAGAAGAATATGCTTTCTTCTGATTAACTTCTCAACATACAAGTTTCTTCAAAATAACTGTATTTCTGTACACATTTTACATAAGTGTGGTACGTACATGTTCATGTATGTGCATGAATATAAAGATAAGTCTCAAGAAGATTAGTTTTCTTGACTGATTCAAAGTAATAGTCTAGAAAATACTTCTGAAGGTCTTGATTATTTTATAAATTGTACTATTATCTTCTTGTACTCATTATTTTGAAAGGCTGCAAAAGACACACTGAAGATCTTTTGAACCTGGCATATAGCAAATTGCTTTACTGTAGATGCAGTGTCTTTATGGTCCTTTCCAAAAAAAATTAGGATGACATAATTGGAATGGTATCTTTCCTCAGAAGGCAGGAAATTACTGGTATTTGCAGCTTATTAAATGTGAAGATGTTTGAACATGAAGGAAGATGGCACCTGTAGGAGAACAGAGTTTGATTTTCCTGGTTAATCCTGCTTTCCTCTAATTTTCTCCATAAAAGTATATGATCAGTCTGCTTTCCATACCACTTCTTCCATGGTTGTTCCAAACCCAGAAGCAGTTCAGCTCCCTATGTGGCATGAAACCTGAGCATATAAGTCCAGCAAGTTCTGATGTCCTGGAAAGCAGTATCAACTCTGACTTCTTTGCACTGTTGTTGTTATGGGTAATTCACTTGAGTGCAGAGGAGTGGTGGGCATATTAGTTCTACCAAATCCAAACAGAATCCTGAAGAACAAACTTGTGGCAAATGAGCTTTCCCATTCTGTGATGTGTTCTGGAAAGGCTTCTTTCTGAACAGCCAAGGGTGAGTGTATCTGGCATGGGAACTGAGCCAAGAATCATTCTGGAGCTTGGGTGCTGAGATGCAGAGTTGCACAGAGCTGTCCCGTGGGTGTCATTTAGGTCCATCTGGGATAACTACATAGCATTCTTTTGTGCTTCATCACAGAATGTTCAAGCTTCTGTTCTTCTGTGATTCAAATGTATAGATGTCTTTTTAAACGCCACATCTGAAATGCATCATCAACTTTTCACTGTGCTCATATCCACTCTTTGATCTCTATAAATGTTCAGTATGGGTAGATGAATATGGGTAGATGGATCACTGTCAGACCATGTAAGAAGTCTGCTTCCCTCCTGTTTATAAACTGTACTTTTTTATAAACCGTACAGTACTTTTAAGTACTGGAAGGCCTCAGTGGTGTCTCCCCAGAGCTGTCTCTTCTTGAGGCTGAATAAAAGCAGCCTCCACAGCTTTTCATTGTAGGAGGGGTGCTCTAGCCCTGCGGTGATTTTTGTGACCCTCCTCTGGACTCACTCCAACAGCGAGTTGTCTGTTGCTGGGGGTTTCAGACCTGGTCACTGTATTCCAGGTGTGGCCTCAGGAAGGCAGAGAAGAGAGACACAGTCACCTCCATTACCCTGCTGGCCACCCCCCTTTTGATGCAGCCCAGCATACAGTTGGACTTCTCGGCTGCAAGGGTACTGTTGCCCTGCATCAGGCTTTTCAACCACCAAAACCCCCAAGTCTTTCTCTGCAGGGCTTCCTTCTGTTTTATCAGCTGCACTGCTCAGTGTAGCATCAGCAGCAAATCTGCTGAGTGCATGTGATTCCACCACTGAGACCATTGATAAAGATGCTGAAGAGCAGTAGTGACAAAGCAGACATGTGGGGGACATCACTCATCACCAGCCTCCAAGTGAGCACAGAACTACTGACCAGAACCATCTCCCTGTGGCCATCAAACCAATGTGTTATCCAGTGAATACTGTCCCCCTTCAAGTACTTATCTCTCCACTTTAGAGAAGAGTAGCGTGTCAAAGGCCATGCACAAGTTTAGGTAGATGACATCAGTTGCACTCCTCTGTCTACTGCTGCCATTGCTCCAGATTGCTGAAACATGATCTGCCCTTGGTGAAGCTATGCTGGCTGTCTCAGATCCTTGCCTTGTCTGACATGTGCTGTAATACTGCTTTGAGGAGTATCTATTCCATGATCTTCCTTGGCACAGAGGTGAGGCCCATCAGCCTGTAGTTTCCTGGGTCTTCTTTTTTTCACTTTCTTAAAAGTGAGAGTGATGTTTCCCTTTTTCACAATGACCAGGGACTTCACCTGATAGCCACGACTTTTCAAATGTGATGAAGAGTGGCTTGGCAACCACATCAGCCAGGTCCTTCAAGTCATGGGATGTATGTAGTTTGGCCCCCTAGCCTTGCACACATTCAGTCTCAAGAGGTGGTCTTGAAGTTGCTCTTTTCCTACAGTACAAGGGATATTGCTCCATAACCAGAGGTTAGGTATTTGTCATTGTCCGGATGTTCAGGTATGCAAGACATGTACGTAGACTTGACTGACAATGAAGTCTGAGGCAAAGAACTCATTGAGTACTTAGCTCATTGAGTACTTCCTACTCAGTGTAACCACTTAGAAATTGTTTGAAGAAAGCTATCAGTTAACATACTGAAATTTTTACTATGACTTGCTATTTTTCTAAGGCTTGTGAAAAGTTGCTGTTACCTCCTGTAGTTTCCTTTTATTGCAGTGTTATTCTTGATCAGCTCTTGTGATACATGGAGTCATTATTGTAAGATTTTAGTTTACTTCTTGTGTTTCTTTAGATATAATATAATGTACATTTATTTCATGATTTTTTTCATTAATTTATCATTCTCTAATATGCACTTTTTCTTACATAATTCTAGCAGTGTTACAATTCTAATTTTCTTAGTGGTTGTTCAGAATATCAATAATTTCATTCTTTACGTTTGTTCTGTGGTTTTATTTATATGATATATAAGCTGATATCTTCCTGTCTTTAACTAAATACATGTGTTATGCTTCATGCTCATTTTTGGGATTCTGTGCGTGCACAAAACAAGTATCAAAGAGTGTTATGGTTTTATGATTTTTGTTGTATTGTTGATATTCCAGATCATAACATCATGTAGTGTATTGGGAGTTAGAGAGCTAATGCTCTTGGTCTAGTGGTTAGGAGCTGGCGCTCCTTTTTTCTGGATTATGACAGTCTTTATTCTAATAGAAATACGTTTTGCTTTTGTTTGTGCTTTCTTTTTTGGTAAATAAACTCAAGTAAAAGGAACTAATTTATTTAGCACATACTAATTTATGTGCATACAGTTTTCTAAATTTACTTCTGCACATTGTAGATGTTCGTAGGTTGACACTTCATATATCGCACTTACGCATCATGATCAATTCTACATTGTCTTGAAGTGTTTTTAATAATGACTTCAAGTCTGCCGCAGTCTTTTGGTTACAATCTTACTTTACTGAACCATTCCTTTTCTCTGTTAAGTAATACAAATGGTCAGTGGTGAAGGCTGTCACAACAATGTTTCCCACTCTAAGTATTCCATCTTATTTTTTTAGAGTTTTCTTGTTTTAGTATCTCTGAGTAAGAAAGTGTACAAAACATGATTTCAATTGCATTGATCTGTCAGATTATGGAAGACCTTGAAATATGCAAGTAGATATGCTATGATTTTCTCTAATTATGCAATTTTGAATTGAATTTCTTCAAGAAATTAGTCTAGAAAAATGGCTGAGATATCATGTCAAATAAAGGATGACATAAAAAGCTTCAAGCTATAATTTAAGTCTTACAGTGCAGTGATGCATATTCAGAGCTTTTGAATAGCCTTCCCCCTTAAAGAAGTTTGCTTTCTAAATAATTATAATTAAAAAATAGAGATTTCTTCCTCGTGAAGAAATTTTGAAATTGAAATTTCATCTTGCTTAAAGTCTGAGAGAATGGCCTGTGTTTCAGTTTAACTATTCAGCTGTAGAAATACTTCTGTGAAGTTTAAGGAATGGTCATTGTACATTTTCTTTGCTTTAAACACTGATACTTTAGGAAAAATAGTTACTCCCATTTGTAGTATAACTGTAAACAAGAATAATTTTTAACTCTTGCAGTAGTCTTTTTTGTTTTGTTTTCAGCTTTGGTTATGTTAACTTCTTTTCTTACAGTGCACTTCCTTTATTCGTTTATAGAAGCTTTATTTTGCACCAGCAGGGTTTTTTTTCAGCTTCCAAAGTTCCACATTTTATACAAGCTGATTAGACTCTGGATGTTACTTGGTACAGTAGTTAAGAAGTCCAAGTCATGACTTCAACATAAATCTTAAAATGGCTTGTGTATTTGGAAGTTTTATTTCAGTGTAACATAGATTAAGTTACAGACTTGAGATAGCATTTAGCATGTGAAAAATTGCAAAAGAAATTTTTAACTATTTATCTTGCTTATGAATGAACTGTCGTTTCTGACACTGTACATTACTTTACTTGCATTTTTAATACAGATACCAAATTATTTACAAATATGCATAGTTTCAATGACAAACATTTTTCTTACTGTTTCTCAATTTGAAAAGAAAAAATACAACTTTACTAAAAGGCAGTTTCAGAGAAAGTGTGTGATAGGGTGATATTTTTACCTTTATGACATAACTGTGTAATTTTTGCTGCTTATAACTTGTCCCTAGAAGACAAACTTCATATTACTTAGTAGAGTGGTTTTACATCTCTGTTACCAAGCATTCCATTCTGCAAAACATATTTTGAGAGTTTGTTGCATCTTTTACAGTTCATTATTTATGACTTTTTCTTCTGCATAAATGCTTTTAAAAATAATACTTTGTTTTGTCTTAAACAGAAATTGTAGTTGCTGAAAGTGTTGTTGTCATTAAGAAACTGCTACAAACCCAGCCAGCACACCATGGTGAAATAATTAAGCATATGGCCAAACTCTTGGATAACATTACAGTGAGTATTTGTGTGTACGCCTTGTAGAGTGATACTTCCTTTATTGACTAATAAAAATCAGACTATTTCTTCTGAATTTTGACCATGAATGAAAATGGATGTATAAGAGAAGGAGAATACATTTTTTAATTTTTTACTTTGTGAAGTATTATTTTACTTGATTTTAAGGAAGAGGAAATAGAAGCTATCACATGGCATCAATTTGAAACTTGGGAAGCTTGAAAAAAAATATGAAAATACTGATAATTGCTAGTACCCTCAGGCCAAGATGAATCTGTTTAGCTTCTACAGCACAAATGGGTAAGTTGAAATGAAAATAAAGGCAAGGTAACGCTCATCTAGGGGATTCTCAGCCTACTGTCCTAATGATCTTTTTCCATGCCCCCTGCTGTGGTTTAACCTGGTAGGCAGCTAAGCACCACACAGCTCTTCATGCACACTCTTCCATTCTGCTTCCATCACCCCAGTTTGATGGGAGAGAGTATTCAAAAGTACAGGAACCTGTGTGTTAAGATAAGGACAGTTTAATAAGAAAGAAAGGGAAGATAAAAACGAAACAAACAAATGACACATTATATAGTTTCTCACCACCAGCTGACCAAAACCCAGCGACTCCTTGAACAATGATAGCCTCTCTGGCCAACACCACAATTCTACTGTTGAGCATGATATCATATCTTATTGAGTATCCCTGTGGTCAGTTTGGCTCTGCTGTTCTGGTTGTGTCCTCCTGCAACCTCCTCTGTAGCAGGGCTGCATGAGAAGCAGAATGGCTCTTGGTCAGACCCTGCTCAGCAACAAATAAAACATTGATTTTAGTATGTTATAGCATTATTTCCTTCACAAATCCAAACCACAGCACCATATCAGCTACTATTAAGATAAACTAACTTTGTCTCGGCTCAAACCAGAACAATATCCAACTCTTATTCTGTATCACATTTACATCATGCTTAGGACCCACGCTTTCTAATTAATTATC
>VXAB01014104.1:62862-81412 GCA_013399175.1 Odontophorus gujanensis | reverse complement strand
CACAGAGCAGAGCTCAGCGCTGCCCCTCCGCTCCCTGTGAGAGCTGCAGCCGCCACCAGGCCTCCCCTCAGCTCCTCTGCTCTGTGCTGAACAAATCAAGAGGCCTCAACTGCTCCTCATGCATCCTCCCCTCCAGGCCCTTCACCATCTCTGTAGTCCTCCTTTGGATGCTCTTGAATAATTTTATGTCCTTCTTACACTGTGATGGCCAGAAAGGGAGCCAAGGAGGGAGACTGCCTTTTAACACAGTCTGATAGTAATAGACAACAGGGAACTGCTTTAAACTACAAGATAGGAAATTTAGATTAGATATTAGTAATAAATTCTTTACTCAGAGGGCAGTGAGACACTGGCACAAGCTGCCTTGCCTAAGCAGTGGATGCCCCATCCCTACAGGCATTCAGTGGCAGGTTGGATGGGGCCCTGGGCATCCTGAACTGGTAGCTGGCAGCACTGCTTATGGCTGGGANTTACTTTCGGAGTGACCTACACATAATTCAAATCATTGGCTGTTGTTATCCAGGAACAAATTCCTTTGCGGTCCACACTGTATTTCCACATTACCCACCAAATACACCCAGGTGCTTGAACAAAAAAAAAGCCTTTGATGAATTCGCCTTTGCCAAAGTCAGGAATAACCCAGACTCTCTTTCCCAGAGCACTTCTATATGCATTAGGGGAGCTTTCTCCTGTTCTCCAGTTTTAACTGGGCAAGGATACCTCCTTTGACAGATCCCCTACTACTGACTAACCAGTTGGCCCTTCCTAAATGTGTATCTCAACGTCTGGATGTCCCAGCAGACTGCTCCCAGTGTAGTCATTGAATTGTTTGATTTTCCTAGGTGCTACTGCATGGTAGAGGATGTGATATACCCACTCAAAGCTATGCCTTTTGTCGCTATTGTCTAAGAGTTTTTCTTTGGAAGTGAGTTCCCATGATGTCTGAATTCTTTCACAGATGCCATATTGCCCAAAGACTTGCTTTTCAAGGCCCAGAGCAGTGATTCACATGGTGGGATAGGATAGGTTAGTGACTCTTGTGTGGTTACTTCTACCACTGTTGTCTTCATCATGTTGTTTTCATCCTAAATTCAAAACTCAGCAACATTACCAGCTATTATGGAGCCAGGACACTACCAAATCACCTAATGTTTCTGTGGTACCAAATGTGCTGCTGAGAGAGTGATGAAATGCTTATTTAAGTCACTCATATTTTTTTTTATATTTGAGATTCTCTGGTGTATAACAGTAAGATCCTTGTTACTGTTACCTATCCATTGACAAATTGAATTTAAGGTATATTGGTATTTACTAGTCTCAGTTATTGATAAAACATTCATTGTTCTATTCTAAATTACAGTATAGGACTGAATATCATTAACTACCTATTGCCTCATACCCCAAGGGTATCAGAATTTGATCTCTCAATTATTATTTTTCTATAGATGCTAAAAATGAGACAATTCAGTTTTATATACTTATGTGTGAGCAGTAAATAATTTGTAAATGAATGACTTTCTGTTCTCCATATTTGGGGAAGTTTGGAAAAAGGACATGGTTTTCTCCATCCATACTTACTAAACAGACTAAATAAATAAATCTTTGGCCAATTGAATAGATATTTAAGAACTGATGACCAAACATCATAATTAAGTAGAGATAATGTAATTCTATAGGATTGTTCATATCCAGAATACAAGAAATATGAGATACTGCTGCCAATTAAATACCAAACAAGAATTACCTAATTTTTTAACAATCACTTGTGTTTTCACAAAATATGAGCACTAATTTTATTAATAACTACAATCTCATAAATTGTGGAATATTTTATTGTTCACATTTTCTGGCACTTATCCAGATGGATTTGTAATCCTAATATCGTGTGTTTATTATGCAAGAGAAAATAGGTGTTTCATAAGTACCACATATAACATTTGAATTTTTTGTTATTATTTATTTATTTATTTATTTATTTATTTATTTTGAAGCTAATGTTTATTTTACAAAATTAATACTTTGGTGTAAATATTTCATGTTTTAAATACAGGGATATTTTTTAAGTAATGCTTTTTAAATTTGATTAAGAATGAAACGAAAGACCTGCAGTACTTGAACTACTGTGGCATACTAACAATCTACAGTAATGAAGCTGTACAGAATAACAGAAGATGGTATAGGAGAACAGAGTAGTGATAGAAATAGACCAAAAATCAAAATTTGAACCTGAACTCTACTTTTTATTGAGAAGAAGGTAGTGTTATNGCTGAACAAATCAAGAGGCCTCAACTGCTCCTCATGCATCCTCCCCTCCAGGCCCTTCACCATCTCTGTAGTCCTCCTTTGGATGCTCTTGAATAATTTTATGTCCTTCTTACACTGTGATGGCCAGAAAGGGAGCCAAGGAGGGAGACTGCCTTTTAACACAGTCTGATAGTAATAGACAACAGGGAACTGCTTTAAACTACAAGATAGGAAATTTAGATTAGATATTAGTAATAAATTCTTTACTCAGAGGGCAGTGAGACACTGGCACAAGCTGCCTTGCCTAAGCAGTGGATGCCCCATCCCTACAGGCATTCAGTGGCAGGTTGGATGGGGCCCTGGGCATCCTGAACTGGTAGCTGGCAGCACTGCTTATGGCTGGGATTTGGAACTGGATGGTCTTTAAGGTCTTGGACCTCGGTCTGGGTGAACTCTGAGTCCGCTTCCAACCCAAGCTATTCAGTGATTCTTCAACTGTGCACAGTGCTCAGGGTAACACTGCACCAGAACAGCGTGGAGCAACCCCTCCCCTGCTGGCACTGCTGGGCGTGGTGCACCCCAGGGTATAGATGGTCCTTTTGGCTGCCAGAACACATTGCTGTCTCATGTTCAAGTTGCTGTTGACCGAGATGCCCAAATCCATCTCGGCAGGGCTGGTCTCCAGCCTTGCATCCCTGAGTTGAGGAACAAGATATTCAGGACTGCCAGATCCCAGATGCAGAATATAGCATGTTCATTTGTTAAATTTCATGTGATTTGTGATTGACCAGCCCTCTAGTTAGTTAAATGCTATTTTTCCAATCTTTTTCTGTTGGGAAAGTTTTTATGAGATCATTTTTAAATTTGAATTTAAATTTATGAGACAAACCTTCATTCCTTATGCAAAAGCATACCATCATCTTGAAAAGTCTCTTATTTCAACAAAGGAGAAGTAATCAAATATAATCTTAGGTGGGCTTGAAAGTAACTTGTGGGAATTCTTCGGTGCTACTTAGAGCTTAATTTAAACTAAGTTTCAGACTGTGTAAAACAGCAGAAAGAATGAACGTGTGTATAAGCAGTTAAAAAGAAAAACATGTAAGGTGAAAGTAGACTTTTTGATTTTTCCACCATGTTTTAGATTAGGTAAATGGTGAACACTTAGTCACTAAAACAATATCGGTGCAAACTAGATGAAGTGACATTTGGAGTTGCTGTATGAATTTGTTGCATTAATGCTATCAATTTCACTTTGATTTTCAATGACAAGGTGTCTAAAAATTTTCCATAACAAGATTTTGTTCAGGTCTTCCACTCCACAATTTACCCATTCTTGTGGAAAATCTTCAGAAACCATTTAGAAAGTGAGAGAAGGATAGTAAGCTGTTACCTACCTATAAGAAATCATAGGAAGTTCGATAAAAAAATATGGAGCTCTTGTTGAGTGTTCTCTTTCATTTAGGATAAAACTTTAGAACTATGTCTGTTTCATTTTAACCTTTAACGGATGTTTCTTACATATATAAAAAGAGTGCTTGTGTGTGTGTGTGTGTGCTCTCATTTTTACTTTAGGCTTGTACCTCAGGTGTGCCCAGGCAAAGATCTATGAGATCTACTTTGTTTGTGATATTTGCTGAGTACCTATACTTGTACATAATACATCTTATAATCCAGCTGTTTTCCAGCTTCCTTCCTCCACACACATCAGAAGTTGTAACTGAAAGATGAAGTTCTATCAGTTTTCTGAAGTTATTAAGAGAAAAACCAAATCCCTCTAAAGTTCTGTTCTTAAGAATCATGAGCAAGTTACCATTTGGTTCTTAAATATTTAATATGCTTCTGTGATACTGGTTTAATTAAAAAAAAAAAAAAAACCTCAGTATAGTAGTGTAATGTTGTCATGCTCCGTATGCCAATAGGTGAGGATATTCTTTGAGGATAAGAATCGAAATATAATAGCAAGTTGATTTTGATACTGGTCCAACAAACTGTCCCAGACTGACTGGAGACCTGAGGTTGCTATCCGTGTTGTTTTGTTCAGTAATTCGTAAACTTTAGTCCAAATAACCTCTCCTTGTGTTCTGTATCTGTTGATAAGCCTTTTCTTCTTCGTTTTGTCTCTTCTGATGCCTGTTGGTTTTGAAGAGGGGTGCCCAGAAGTAGCCCACAGTTATCAGAATATAAAGAAATGTAATACAATGGCTTAAATACATCATTTATATTTTTTATCTTACTTACATAGTGTTTTCTGCTTTTCAATTTTTACTGCGCATTGAGTTAGTATTTCCAAAGAATTATAGAGTTGTTTGTAATCCAGAGATACTCTTCACTAGAAAAAGTTTGGACTCTTATCAGTGTTTTGTCAAACATATTTTAATTAGACTAATTGAACCGCATTAACACAGGAGATGCTTTGTTTTGTATATTTCCTTTGTACTGACACTCTGATATTACCACATCAAAATTAACCCTTTTTCCATTTCTAATTCCAATTGCAATTTATTTTAATATCAACTTGTTTTGTGGTAAATGTAGATAACCAGAACTGGTAGATTTAAGTTGTACTTTAGCCTCATATATTGGGTAATAAGCTTAGAATTGAATAACAGTAGCTTTTAAAATGTACTCTTTAGAATGATCTGTAAAACGTTTGTAGATTTTTTTTGTCATTGACTGATGTTTTTTGTTTGGTTTTTTTTAATTAATATATATCTATAGTTGTATAGATATACATTAAAAAAAACTTCTTCTGTATTTTATTTCAGACAGATAATGGGTTAAAATGGCTGTAGAAGCTGCTTTTTTGTACTACAGCTTCAGAAGTGCACTTAACGACTTGCTCGGGGCGTATAGAATAAAACATAAGGCAAAGTAATTTGCCTTTCTGTTTGCTTTTGAGAACAATACAGAGCAGGGCTGAATAATGAAAGTATTATTTCCAGCATTTTTGTTGATTCAAGGTCCCTACTTATGCTATACTGGAAAAGGCAATGAAGGTTTAGAAGTGGCTTCATTTCTTGTTTGCTGTTTTGAACTCTGGAAACAATGGCTGCAGGATCATGCACTTGATATTACATGTTTGAAGACAGGCAATCTTAAGCAGGGAAAAAGAAGTCTGAAAATATTGTGTGATTTTGACCCCAAATGAATCCAGTGACACGGAAACATTGGGTTCATCAGTTCCACATATACTTTTCATTAAAATGGTTTCCACTTAGGGTTCGATTCAAAAAGTCTCTAATTGATATCGATTCTCATTGCACAAAATAGTGTTTAATATATAGTGTATTTATATAGTAGGCTGGTTAAAATGCACAGTCTCACAAGATATTCCATGTGATTTCCTTTGGCAATGTTTTTCAAGTTAAGCTGTGTTTAGTTTGTTTATGTAACACTCGAAGACTTGTTTGTAAGATTTAAATTTTACGAAGTAGTTTATTAGAAGAAGAAAAAAATCCTAAGGCATAGAACAGTACACATTTAAATATTTCCTTGTACTTTGAAAGTGTAGTTCTAGATTTGACTTGGAAAAATACATTTCTGGTGTTTATATTTCATAATAAATACAGTTGTTGAAGGTAGTCTGCTATGTGAGCTACTTTTGCTTTATGAAAAGGCAGTAAGAAGAAAAGAGATGTTTCTGATAGCCTGCTGCCTAAACTGGGGTAGTTGGTGTTCTTTTGTAGAACTGTAATTTTTTAACAAGTCCATAATGAAATATTTAAGAAAAATAAATCTAGCATAACTGAAATGTGAAGTTGCCCATATATTCTTATTTAGAGGTATTCTGTCTGTACAGCAGGCAACTTGAACTGCTCCAATACTGGAAAATTTAATGTACCACTCAATTACTATTCTTTAGCCCAATTTAAAATAATAGATCAGGAGTGAGGTCTTAATGCAGTGTAACCTTTGGAACATTAGAAATAACCTCTTTCCCTTCTGAAATCAGTGTACAGTAATGACATCAGTCTTACTGTATTGCAGGTGAACATTTTCTGACTGCATTTGAAGTTTTTATATTTAGCAGTTGTTCCGTTCCTGACTCCTGTATTTTACATTCCAAGACCTTTTTTTTTTAATCAATTCATAGAAAAATGTCTCAATACTTATGTATATGTATCTCACGTAATTGTGTTATAGCACGCTCAATACATTATTTTGCAGTTATGTTACCTCTGCCTCAAGCATATTTCAGAGTTCAAATTTGACATTTATCTTCAGGGATATTTTGTTGTTATTGGATTCCTGAGTTATGTCCTCTCATGATCTTATTGCTCCTTCTTTCAGTAGAAGCAGTCCTTTGTTTGAACTTTCGTTGACTTATGTATTTGCAACCATGTACAGGATAGAGTCAGGTATTTGGGGCTGATTTTATTAAAAGCTGTTCTCAAACTTTATGGAGTATTAGAAGGTGGTTAATCACTAAAATTTCTTGTGGACATGATTAGCTTTTCTTAAATATGGTTTAGTGGGCCATTTATTGGGAACTCTGAGTCATAGCTTGGAAATACTGTTCTGAACCTTGGTAATTTATTTACGTTTGTTAACTTATGAACATAATTGAAAAGCATTACCAAACTTAAAATGCTTACAGGATATAATAAATAACAATTGGTTCCCATTGTAATTCTGATACATAAAACTAATTTTACAGTATAGAACACTTGTGTTTTTTCAGAAGGTATCAGTAAAGGTTCTGTGAAAAACTTGCAGCACTTCTTGTAACTGGTGCTCTGAAGACATAATTTTACCTAGATGAATTTTCCCACCTTTGAAAATACTCTGTCTGTATCACTGTGCCATTTAACTCCTGTGAAACACAGTTAAGTAGCCTTAAGTGTCAAGCGGACACATACGTCAAATAGACCTGTGTGAAGTTTCTGGTCAGTGTTTTTGCTTAAGGTGATAGGTCCTATTCTAAAGTTGAAAATACTTATTTTGGACTCCTCTCTCCAGAATTTGATGCTGGGCCCTCACTGGACATTTGCAAAAGTATGAATCTTGCTGTCGTATGATTTTAAATAAGTAAAGAGGAAAAACAGCAGTAGTCTTAAATTCCCATGCTTTTGAAGTTGATGGACAGCAGCTGAGGAAGCTCTGTTTGTTGAAAACCATTTCTATATGAATAGTCACAAAAAGCATTTTTTGTGTTTCAGCGTGGTCTTTATCATAATCTGATGGCAAGCATTCCCAGCTGAACCTGAAATACTTATATTTTCTTCCTGATTGCCATTGGCTGGTACTGTGATCATGGACACATCACTTTTGTGTGTCTCTGTTCACATTTCTGATCTGTTTATCTTGTCAACTTGCGTGTTGGGACAGAGTCTGTATGTATATGCATGTACACTCAGTCTACTGCAGTGAGTGTGTTGAACAAGATTTAATTTGGGTCTGTATTTCTTTCATGTTTATGTTTTCATGTTTTATGTTTAAGCAGTATTTTGTTTAACTTGTTAATAAACACGGTGCAAGTAAGCATGTTTTCTTTGTGAATGTGTTAATTTATACTGTGTGATGCTTTCTCAGGTTCCAGTAGCAAGAGCCAGCATCTTGTGGCTCATTGGGGAGTACTGTGAACGGGTTCCAAAGATTGCACCTGATGTTTTGAGAAAGACAGCCAAGAGCTTCACAAATGAAGATGACCTTGTAAAGTTGCAGATCTTAAATTTGGGAGCAAAACTCTATTTAACGAACTCAAAGCAGGTAAGGCTTAAATACACGAGAGAATATATTTACAGTCACTGTAGTTTTGCTGGCCATCTGTATAGTCCAGACCTTAGTGAACAACTGAAACCAGTTCACTATTATTAGTTTTTTTGAGAACTCAACCTAAATCTAACCAGCAGCCCTAGCGTATGGGCTGTAAGAAATATGAATGTATTGATGAAATTTTTATTTTTTTTTTCAATTTCTTTATTGAGATGATTTGTGGATTTTTTTTCATTCTGGTAAGTAGAAATGATTTATAAATTGTATAATTAACGCAAGATTGGAAATCTTCCATCTGCGATTTGTTTTTCTGTGGATCAAAAAGCTGAATTTTCTGGGGACTGACTGCTGTCAGTATGAACAAAAAGCAACTCATTTTTGCTCAAGATATTTAAAAGGAGATGCGAGAAAAAGGCCTTAATGTCTTTCTATTGGTGCTCATCTTAAAGATAGTAACTGCTTTTTCTTTTCTCTCTATTTCTTACTATTTCACTTTACCTCGTGAGAGAATGGGTTTTGATCATCTCTAGTCATAAAGATAACCTAAAAATGTCAGATAATACAGAAGGATGAACTTAGATTTCTGTAGCTGTGAGTGGGGCCTACTGCTTAATTCATCTCAGTGACAGTTCTGTGAACTTTGTCACTCTCTGGCTGTAGAGTATAGCATCTTGACAATAATTTTTCACTGTAATTTTAATTTTACTATAAAACTTTGTGAAATATTTTCCAAATATATAATGAATATATTGTTTGAGATATATACACTGGACTCCTAGACCTTTTTGTTTTACAGCAGCTTTGACAGCACAGGATCTTGCAACTCTGCAACTGTGATATGTTCCTTGATAGCTATATCTAACTGCAGACTTGATCCATCTGAGACTTTATTCTGTAGGGCATGTGGGAGATGAACTGTCTCGCCTTGCATTCAAATAAGAATGAATGCTTGTCCTTTGCTCAGACAGTCTAAAATGGGTGAGTAACAAAAGGTGACTTCTTTCTGTCAGTGCTCTTCTTAATGAAAGTGCTGACTGAGCTAAGGAAAGATTGGTTTGATTATCTTAATTGTCTCTTACTAAGCCGTTGGTAGTATTTACTAATTTTTCTGAATTGACAAAAAATCCTTAGGAGATTGTGATTTCTGTGATACTCTTTTTCCAATTTCATGTGGTCTAAATACATTTTTTAATATATTATACGTGAGGCATATTAATTGATTCAAATATGATACTGATTATATAGTGGATGAATCTCTCTCCTGAGATTCCTGCTAAATGATGAGTATCATGGAAGGGTATTTTCCTCTTTTAAGCTGTGTGGTAATAAGCTTTCTTCTTGAGTCATCAAGATATTTTTGTACAAAATTCAAACAGAATAGGTTGATGATCTGGCTTGATTGAAAGCTCCTTCCAAACTAGAACAGGTGTTTTTACCTTTAGGAGCCAGTAACACTTCTCCTTTATCTACATCATTCCCAGGAACAAGATTCTTCTCAACTCACTCATTAAAACATATCTTTCAGGAGCAATTTGAGTTCCTAAAATGTCCAGCCACTCTTCAGCCTAATTTTTAAGCTCTCAGGCAAAGATGCTCAGTTGTCCATTTGTCACTATTTCCCCTTGTCTATGTTTTCTTCTGTATCCTACTCCACCACATAATTTTTTTTAATTCTTTGTTAATTTCCTCCAAAGCCAGTGGAGTTGAGGTAATCTCAAAGATGCAATGTCACTTTATTGAAAAGTAGCATCAGGAGCAGAGGCAGAAAAAAAGAAGATGAGAGAAATGCTGGTAAAATTTTGTTCAGTCTTGTCTCGAGAAAAGCACTAAGTTCTAGAGGGAATATGACTTTATATTTTCACTATCCTTAGATTATCATACTTGATTTGCTGTTAACTGCTTTAGACATAAGTCCAAACACCTAATGCAGCATATTTTCAGGAATATTTTGAAAATGCAAGTTTTTATTAAGTTTTTATTAAGAATTTCCAGTACTATTTTTTTAATTGTGTGATGAATTTTCAACAGCTGTTCATAATTTGATACCTCCAGGTTCAGTGCTATCTGGCTAAATATGTAATAAGAACAAGCTTTCTTCTGATTGTCTATGTTGCTTAGTATGCTGACTTCCCTTTTTCGTCAATTAGGAGCATAAAAATCTTCGTGAATGTAGTATATAGCTGTCTAAGTGAAGCTCATGTGAGAGAAATGATGTAAGTAGAAAAACATGGCATCTAATTGCTTGAGCTGTTCCTTGCATGTAACAGGAAGAATAAAAGAGAGAGGTGTTCCTGTTGTGTAACACGATAGGTATCACACTGGATAAAGGCCCAAGTAGTTGTAAATGGATAATTTTTTGAATGTTATTTAGCACAACAACCTTGTCTTATGTATCTAAGGAGTCAAGTTACTGCAAGGTAATGACAACCAAGAATGGATATATTGCTGTTTTTCTCCCACTGTAGACATTTAGCCACTGGTGATACTTGCATTAAAATATTTTTCCAGGAGAGCCAAACAGCTACTTTCTGCTTGTCTAGAACATAGATTATATTCTTAGAAGATCCTACTGCCATTGGAAAGTTCTAGAAACATTGCTGAGAGATGATCTGTGTTATATCTTCACATTGGACAAACTAAAATATAGAAGCGATATTATATCTGTATGTAGCGAGCATGTACAGATAACAAGATGTGTGGGCATATAGTAATAAATGTATAGAATATTAATGTCAGAGTGCTTTGGTTTGTTGTAGTATGAAGGCAGATATATGCAGATTCTGTCATATTTCAGAAGATTAACTTGCTTGCTGAAGCAATTTTCAGCTTACAGATATTCCTTTGTTGGCAAAACCAAGGAGTATTCATTAATTTGTTTTTTGTTTTTAATTAAATTTAATTGTCTCTATTAGCAACCTCCATGTAGAAAAGCTTCTCTGACTTGTTTGGTCGCATTGCCATAAGAAAAATTTAGTGTTCTCTTGCTGTTTTCATTAAACCTATTTAAGATACCTGCAAGGAGAATTCTTGTGGATATGGAGCATTCGACCATATGTTTTTGTATAGGAAAATATGGAAGAGGTGTTTTAGTGGAAAGTAAGAAAGAAAGGATTGTGGTGGTGATCCCGTTAAAGAAAATGCCATCTTTCAGGATCATGTTGTATGAGGGCTGCTCCAAAAATAACAACTCCTATTTTATTATGTTGGCTGATGACATCAGAAGCAGATGATGGTATGGCAGTAAGTTGAACTTTCTTATTAATCTTCCATTACATTTTCTTAACTTGTGACAGATAGCAGCAGAGGGGTAGTCTGACAAAATGGTGTGTTGACATGGAAGTGTGTATGGAGCAAAGGTGTGTCACTGAATTCCTCCATGTGGAGAAAATAGCACCCATTGACATTTGGTGGCACTTTCAGAGCTTTTATGGAGACTGAGCAATGGATGTGAGCACAGTGAGGTGGTGAGTGGTGTGTTTCAGCAGTGGTGCAGATTGTTTCAAGTGTGGTGTGCAGGCTCTCGTTCACTGATGCTGTAAATGCATAACTAATGGTGGGGACTCTATTTATAAAGAGTGTTTTGTAACTGAGAATTTTCTCCATCACATACTGCTATTGTGCTCTTAGTATCTGTTGTAGTTTCCATGGAAATAAGTAGGAGACATTACTTTTGGAGATGCCTACCTATATGTTTAAAATACTTTAAAAAAAATTGGTTAACATGTATGTCACAGGAATTAATTAGTATGCTGGAACAGTGTTTGTACATACATAGGCTACTCGAACTTGTAACCTCAGAAGGGTCTTTTTCCTTACCGGTAAATTCCTTAATTTAATGCTTTTTTCTGCATATTCCTCTCCTCATGCAATTAAAAATGCTACTCCTGTAACTCTTACCTCATAAACAAGATATATATGCAAGCTAGTTTCTTTGCATAAAGAAAATAAATACTTCTTGCCAACGTCCTAACCTTATGTTATCCATCTCCTCTTAGTCATTATACTAAAAATTAACTCTGTTATGATGGTAAATTATTTTTGCTCTTTTCACTGTTTTCTTCCATATGAACAAAGTTGCATAGTTTTTTCAAGTGCATTTGATCAGTGCAGTTCTATGCAATGTTGTTGCTTCATTTACCCTACAGTATTTTTAAGGTATGGGGAGAGTCATCCAATGTGTGCATTTGTTTCGTTTTGTTTTGGTTTGTTTTTAATTTATCTGTATTATTAAAATTATTTAATACATGTTAATATTCTCAGACATCAAATTAGAAAATCCTATTATCCTGTAAAAAGCGTGGTAATACAAGTTGTTCTCTTACATAAATAAATAAATGACCGATATTACTGGAGGCTTTAAGCTTCAAGAAAAAAAATGGAAGAAGTCTTTTATCCTGGTTTTTAGAGGGCATCAGCAGCTTGCTTTTATGAAAAAGTAACAGCTAAATGCACTGCAAATAATTTGCAGTAATCCAGTTCAGTGATTCATGTGTCTGCTTTAATGGGTCATAATTCAGGATAAAGTAACTGAGTGCAGTCAGAGTGCAGACACTGCTTATGCCAGGGACTGTATCTCTTCATAAAACACACCTCAGCAGAAGCAGTTTGCCAGCCCCCTAATACCCTCTGATGTTTTGATGTCCTGCATATTTTTCCGATTAAGTTTTGAGTGCCATGTTTTTAGTTGTATTTCCACATTCATTATCCTCACGTAGATCCTTCAGCGGGTTTGCCATATATGATTATTTTTTTAATGATGCCTTTCTTTCCACTTCAGCAGTTTAATAATCTAGCACATGGCTGCTTCTCAGTACTCAGCATTCACCTCCCCAGTACAGAAGAGGACATGTGCTTTGGCTTCAGAATTCCATTTGCAGCTTTAGAAATGCATATTCCCTATGGAACAACATTTGTTTGACACAACCATTCATTTTTATTACCTCTTTAAATATGTTTATCCAGAGTTATCAATAATCATAAATAACTTGTATTCTGTTCTTGTCCTGTTTTTTTCCACAGACAAAATTGCTTACCCAGTATGTATTAAATCTCAGCAAGTATGATCAAAGCTACGACATCAGAGACCGTACAAGATTTATTAGGCAGCTTATTGTTCCGAATGAGAAGAGTGGAGCTTTAAGCAAATATGCCAAAAAAATATTTCTGGCACAGAAACCTGCTCCATTGCTCGAGTCTCCCTTTAAAGGTATTACTGCCAAAATCATTTGGTAAATGTTCATTGTGTAAAGGAATGTGACAGCCTATTCTATTTCAAATATGCTCACAAATTGCGTCACTTAGCAAACACAAATGATTAATATGCAAGGATACTCACTCTGCTTACTTGCTTTTCAACAAACAAGGTTTACGTGTTGCACACACATTACATTTGCCTGATGACAAAACCTGACAAAACTGTGGATTTAAAATTTGGCTTAATAACAGAAAGTGTGTATTCTAAGGAAAAATATTCTTCCATTTAGAAAAATGTCTTTAGTCTTTTATCTAGACTTTAATAGAAGGTTGTTAATGCATTAGAAACCTATTATGAATCTGAAATAAATTGAATCTCTGTACATTAGCTTTTTATTGTTTTTCTACAGAGTGATAGTTTTCTCAGTGCATTTCTCATCTTTTAAGAAGTAAGAAGCATTGTCTTCTCAAATAAAAAGGTTATTAGGTTATCTGAATTAAAAAATGCTCTGTTACTCCGATGATTTGCAATTTTAATTTTCATACTTATATATGTTGTAAAGCTTTAAAAGGAGCTCCATTTTGAAGAAAAACTATTAAGATTCTGGATGTGTTTGTGCCAAGACATGTATATGGATTGTTTAACTGTGCTGTCATTCTTAATATTCACAGTAAAGTAATTTTTAGAGAAGCTACATTTCAGAGCAACACCTCTAAACACACTGACTGATTAGCTTTTTTATTGACCATTATGGGGGAGATTATTGTAATCTATGGGCTGAAATCAGTTTTTTGACCTATGAAGAGCTTCCTAGTTTGTATTTATTCCATGACATTTGAGGTAATATAATAGCAATTACCTTTAGCCCTGATTAAGATTGCTCTTTGTAGTAGAGCTCATGTTGTTTGTATATTTTCCACTCCCCCATTTTTTTAATAGATCGGGATCATTTCCAGCTTGGTACCTTGTCTCACACGCTGAACAGCCGAGCCACTGGCTACCTGGAGCTGTCTGACTGGCCGGAGGTGGCACCTGACCCTGCCGTGCGAAACGTTGAAGTGCCCGAATCGGTATGTTGGCATTGTTAAAAGTAACTTTGCCGAAGGCGTAAGCCAGTACCGAATATTATCTGGAAATATAAATAGTTAAATAATCTATTTATGCTGTACGGAAATTTTTTTTATGCGTGTGATCATCTGTGTGGCTTGTGCTAGCTTGGAAAATGAAAATTTTTTAGATTGCACTGTGCTCACTGTTTATTTTCAATGAGAGAAGTGGATCAACTGTAGGCCACTTCGACTTCACTTGAGGACTAAATTAACTTTCTTTCCTTCCATCTCGGTTTTTTTATTTTTTATCTCTTGTATTGACTGTTCTGCACTGTTTGGTTCTGTTAATGATGAATGTTGCTGGAATATCCAAGTAGTGGTTTAGTGGAATTCTTTTAGTGTAAAAACCCAAGTCATGGCAGAAAAAAAATGATCGAATAAACAGAAGGCAGCAGCAGGGTAAGAAGTTACGTGTATTTAGAAGTGTAAAACCTGGAGGAGATGGAGGTTTACATTTCAGACAATCCAAAAAATTTGGAAAGTCTCTAAAAAGAAATTGTCGTCTATTAGTGTACTAGTTACTTCTTGACATTACACAGCTAGAGACCTATTACTGATACCATTCAGTTATGGGATTGTAAACTAGCAGGCAGAATCAAGTTTTGGTACCAGAGCTGGGATTTATGCATCAGATATCAGAGTACTAGTAAGTGCCAGTGAAAGCTATTGTACAGTAAGAGGAATTGAGGTTTATTGAAATTTACTGCATTGGTGATGCTCCCAGAGATAAGTTCTTTTAGCATGTCTACACGGAAAAGCACATGGTCCTTGTCATGAGCCAACTCTCACTCTAAATTGCACGTGCATTTGCATATAACATGTCAGAAATAGAAAGAGTGGAGGAAATTCCAAAAAAAAGAGGTTGTGTTTTGCAGAGGCTGGTAAACAGTGAAGTGGTACAGCAAACATTTCTCCTTAGTACTTCAGTAATAATTTTTTTACCTTCTTATATACATTTCAGGAAAATAGATATCTGTTTACAAACTTGTGAAAGCTTTTATGAGGAGAGTTTGACTGCAGTCATCTCAAGAAGTTTTATTATAAATGATAACATCGTCATGAAAGAGTGTATAGAGGTGCCTTTATCCATAAAAATAAAAGCCTTGCATGAAATTGATCAAATGGAGTAGCATCTGTCTACAACACAACAAAAAAACATCTTCTAACTACTTAAACCTCAAAATAAAAATGAAAATCCCTTACCCCAAGGCTTTTTGCAAATATTTTATTTGGAGAATACCACGTTGGTGACTTTGTGATTGCTCAATACTTCATATGACTATACAAAATGTGTGAGTGAAATAGAGTCACAAAGCTGTCACTGACGCAGACCTGTATCACCGTTGAAATGGTTTTCTGCCTATTTTTTTCTTCTCTGGCATGAATTTTTCTCCAACTGGACAAAGCAGTGTTTTGTTCTAGTGTTCTCTTGTTGGTATGAATTACTTTTGTTTGAGGAATACCAAAGGAAGTGAAATACTGTTGTCATCTAGCTACTGTGTGGTGGGTCCATGTCTGATTTCCCCTTAAAACTTGGGATGATAAAGATGGTATTTACCCTTCATTCTAGCATTAGGGTAAACCGAGCTGGAGCCAAAGATAAAACTCTTAAGACTTCAGGTTCTTTTGGCATACCAATTTATTTATGGTTACTGATGCTTTTAATCTCCCTTAGTAAATCTTTTTCTAGTCTGTCATAGGCATATCTCAATTTCTGCAAGTTTATTGAAAACTTATAGTGTTCCTAATTGTTTAAAGGAAGAAAATCTTAATAGTCACTCTCAACTTGCTTAGAGGATTTATTTAGAAACTGCCCAATACTTCTGCTGCAGGTGTTTTTCCTTTGACATTTTATATGTATATTTTTGTATTGCTAGTTCTAAAAGTAAATCTAAATTGAAATTTATTTGCAGGCAAAGGAATGGACTGCAATTCTCAGTAAGACAAAGAAGGAGAAACCTACTGAAAAGTTCTACTCTGAATCAGAAGAGGAGGAAGAGGACTCTGCCAGTACCAGGACAACAGGTGGGTACAAATCCACTTTTATCTCTGCTTGCCAGATAACTATGTTCAGAACTGGCCACTAAGTAAAAAGAATCAGGGAAAAAAAAATAAAACAAAACAACCCACCTCCAGGGGCATATAAAAACCAGAAAACTTAGGGGGAAAAAGGTTTATTTTTACAACAGTGCTGTGGTAGCAGATAATTGTATAGATATGGCTTGTGTGTTCATTAAATTACATTGCTTTGTTTCCAGGATAGAAAAGGCTTGCATGCTATTTTCATCTCGCTTTGAAACTGGTAAGAGTAATGAGAATCTGTAGCTTCAGTGTTCTGTTAGAAAAATGTCCATAGCCTTAGTTGATGAGAACCGTAATTCTTGAATGTTTTTTGGCATTTGTTATTGATGAAGTACTATTGTGATAGCATGTGCTTCACTATGTTGAAAAATAGCAAAACTTGTTTAACTGTAGTGTTTCATGGCTTTTATTTAGTATATTGTTATAGTTTTACCCTAAAGTGCAGCATACCTGTTTCTATATATTAGAACTGAGGTGATGATGTAGAAGATAACTGACAGGTGCCTTTCAAATGAGCTAAGCATTTTTGAAATTGTTACTTCTTAATGTTAGGTAGACAGTTCTCCAAGAGTGCCATTTCAGTAGATGTTAATATAGTTAAATTTAGTGAAGAACGTGAGTCTCACTGACCATTTCTAAAAAGAAAAAAAATTCTCCCAGATCCAGGGGCTAGGCTCAGAAAAAGTATGGCATTGGAGACTTAAAAGAGTTAGCAGCATCTTGTTAAACTGACCAAATGTACTTCCAAGTCTGAATTTGGTACTTCTTCCCTTTCATTTCAAAGCTGAAGAAATATGCAAAGAAGAGTAACTACAAAACGCATCAAAAATGTTCTCTTAAGCAGGAAATGAATATATTCATTTCAGATATTTGAATATATTTTAACTATGTGATTTATTAGCAGATTAACAGTTCTCTTAAATCAGTGATTAAGTCACTATCAAGATTGGGTGATTAAGCAATTAGTTTAAAAGATAATCTTCCAGTTAACTGAATGTATATTTTAGAGAACTTGAGGTCATTGCCAATTCCTGATACGGTTTTATAATTTTAAAGAACTCACATGTTAACTCATTTATTATTTGGAATTCTAACTTGATTAAATACAATATTGTATGCTTAAGAGAGCAGTTCTTTAATAAACAGAATTTTATAAATATTTGGGTGAACTGGTTTCTTACCTGTTTGGACCCTAAGAAAATACAGCTAAAACTTTGTAATTGGATCGTAAAATACTAAAACATTATTTTAAAACCAGGTGGGATTCCTAAAATATTTATTATTTAAGATATTTGAGAAATAAATTCCAAGAATTCGAAGAGTGTTTTTTTTTTTAATTATTATTATTTTTATTTTTTTATTTCAGAGAGTGAGTCTGGCAGTGAAAGTGAGAAGGAACCTGAGGAAGAAAGCAATAGTGATGAGAGTAGTGGGAGTTCCTCTTCCACTGAAGGATCAAGTGATAGTGAATCAGAAGAAAGTACAGCAAAGAGAACTTCTGGAGCTGCTGAGGAAAGGTAGGCATACATTTGTATAGTTTTAATTTTTGTGATACCAACTGCTAAAGCATTTTTGCTGTAAACAGTCTGCTAAGTGTTTAGTTAAGCTTTTGGGGGGGTATATCATCCAAGGGAGGACATTTCCTGTTTATCCATGTTCCAATATATATTCTATGTATGAATCGGGTTCGTATTTTCATTAGTCAAATTACTATATTTGGAATTAATCTAAAATCTTGGTTGGCTTTTTGAAAACTGATGTAACCTTGGGAGACTGAATAAGTGATCAAACAGTTGTGTGAAACACTTAATTACCTTTTGCAGTAATTTTGCTGAGAGCTAAAATTAAGTCCTTCAACACTTTGCCATTATGTAACTAAGACAATTGATTTTTCTAAATAATGTTATATTAAAAAGATTATGATCCAAATATTAGAACCAAGGGCTGTGAAGGGAAACGGTCATAAGATATTTAAGTGTTAGCACTTTTTAAGACTGCCCATTATCAACAGCATTATCATGTATTAAAGTATCATTAAAATTTTGAGTAATTGGGGCTAATACCTTGGATTGTATGAATCTGTTTCTTCTACTGTTGTCAGCAAGTAGCCTCTGCAGACATGATCGCCTTTAGTCTATAGTCTGCTGCCAGCTCACTTGATGAGTTTGCAGCTCAGCTCAGTCGTGGCTGACAGCGCTGATTGGGG
>VXAB01014104.1:47862-60362 GCA_013399175.1 Odontophorus gujanensis | reverse complement strand
TTAAAAAGAAAGAAAAGGAAATCTCCAAAACCAGAAGCACATGCAGTTCCTCTGATACAGAGTCTACTTCATCAGAAGAGAGTTCTTCAAACTCCAAGTCAGAATCAGACTCTAAAAGTGACTCAGATGATGAAAAGTCTAAAAATACTATCTCTACTAAGGTAAGATGTGTTAAATATTTATATATACATGCATATGTTTATGTATATGTATAAAATATTCAAGGATGTATCTAACACTGTTTCTTTCTTGAAGAATGGAGATGGGTAGTAATTTTTTGAATACCTAAGAAACAGAAGTTTTGTAAATAATTTTGACCTTTCATGAAAAGACTAGTCCCAAAGCAATAACTGTTCGATAGTTTAAGCAAGTAAAAATACTTTACAGTGAATACCACATTTTGGTTTATTCCACATAGATAATGAATAGTGGAATATAATTTTTTTTTAGACTTACTTCTAAACTAGTGAAAACATGAGGAATACACAGAAATAATAGCCTGATCATGAATGATTATTATATTAAAATTAGATCCTAATTACTACAAGACCTGGGTCTGAGATCGTTCCTTAAGGATGTAAAGGCACTCAAATAGAACTACCTAGCTTTGCTGTAATCAGTGAACAATAGAACACTGAAGTTAATACATCTATCTTGAGGTATATGTATTGAATATTAGAATTATTTACTACAGGTATATACATAGGCTAAAACAATTAATATCTTTAATGAGGAATCAACTTTTATTACTCCCTGTTTGATAGGAATAAAGCATATATATTGTTCCATTACTTCAAGTTATATTAGCTTTCTTGCTAAATTTGTTAAGTAGCAATCTTCCAAATCTTTTTTTTCTTAATTGAACTCTAAAATGTGTAACGATACAAGATAAAAGTGTTCAACCGAGTCAGCTTAGTTTGTGTTAACTAAGTTGTTTTGCTTGCATTGACTAAGTTTTAATTGCTTACCTTTGTGAAGATACGGAGGTTAGAAGTTCATTTTATTCAAGCTAGCACTACAGAGCTGAAGCTAATTGCATGATGTGGATTCTGTTTATTTAACTACCTTTTATTTAAAAAATAAATATATGAGAAACTTTGTGCTAAGGTTAAGGTAAAATAATTCCTGGAAGTTCGTTTTCCATTGTCATAGATTTCTTTGCAATTCTGTCTATACACACAATAAAAAAGAAATGCAGTTAGAGTTGTAGCTCTGAAGTTTCCATTCTTGTAACAATATATGGTGTTGAAAATTAAGTGATAATTTGAAGCATTTTAAATTAAGCTTACACATTATGATCAGGATTTCAGTATAGACTGCTGAGTAGCCAAAACAGGACTCTTCTGTTGCATTTGATGCAGTTGTAGAAGTTATTGGGCAAGCGTATTTCAAATAATCAAGAGAGAAGTCTGTAACTTCATTAAGCTATTTAGGTGTATTCCTTTAGGTGAGGAAAAAAGGCCCTTCATTTCTCTAAATCTTGATCACATGATGTAAAAAGTCTTTGTTTTTTAACTTTATACATCTACTTATGAGCTCTGAATTGTAACCTGAGCTTACAGTCTATTCCCATAATCTATCAGGAAGGCCAAAAATTAATGGAGAGAATAGCATTTTGGAAATTCAGGTGTTTTTCTCTTATTTGATCGGTGTTTCCTACCTAATATGACACTGGATAACATACCTACTTCAAAGGTTTTTTTTTCTAGCACAGAAATTAAGTACTGTTAGAATTAACTCCTTTCACGCTAAAAGTTTGCAGCTTCTTACAGCAGTACAATTTTTTTTCACCAGACAATAACAGGAACTCCTTCCTGCTTTACTCTGAGAAATCACTATAGAACTGTATTCAGACAACTGTGTGCTCTCTGCTGCAATTGTCCTTCTTCCTCATAGAATTAGTGCCAGCCTTTGTGATTACTTTCACTAGAGTTATTTAAGCTGCTCTAGTTCTTCACAGGATTTGTGAGGACTACCAGCATAAGTAAGCTTTTTATATTTTAAAACAGTGGCTGAGAATGTGTGAAGTCAATGTACTGTGTAATACGAGAACCAGAATGTCTAACAAGCTTGGGATTGTTTTACTGAAGTCAGTGAAGAATTCTCAAGCATTTGGATCTTTTCAGGAGTAGTCTTAAAGCCTTACTTAAGAAGTACATAAAAAGAAATGTACTAGGAACAAGAAGTTTTAAACCGTTGACAAAAGAGTTGATCAGAGTCAAAATGCAGAACTGAAGAACTGCAAAGCTTCAAAATGTCACACACAAAAAAAAAAGAATAACAATGGGTTTGCATACATTGCAGTAAAAAAAGGTGTTGAGGCATTAGTTGGAAAGATAGTACCGTGTTCACTATCCAAATGTTCCTTAAGCGCTTGAAAACTTTTTGACATGGCCAATGTAGTAGTATATGAAAACAGTAAAGGTTGAATGAATTGGGCAGGAGTCTAAAGTGAATTTAATGCTCTTGAATATAGAGGTCTTTTTCACTGTTTAAACAATGCTGGATGCTTGCATTTATACTTCAGATGTTTCTGACAATTACATTCAGAAACATAACTGGACAAGGAGCTAGAGGTGAGAATCACATGTATTTTGTGTCAGCGGTGACTATTATGCTGACTAGCTGAACAGATTTTTATACAGGTACCTTTTTTGAGCCTTGTGATCAGAAGTGTAGCTAACTGATGATAACCCTGGTAGCCCTTCCAAGTTGGAAAGAAGAGCAGTAAACAAGCTGTTAAACAAGCTGTAACAAACACTTCAGATGAAGTCATATGTGGAACCCTTGTATCAAAGTAGCTTTTACGAGAACTACTCATATTTATTTTACTTCCATTAAAAACTTGGAACTTCTCTGCTTCCTGCCTCCGGGTCACCCAGGAATCAGACTTTTTCAGTTAGGCCCTGAGAAAGGCATGTTCTTTGACTGGAAGATTTTCACTGAAAAAGGCATTTGCTTGTATTATTCTGCTACAGGAACATTTGTAATGTGATCAGTGTAGATGGGGAGATTATTTCTTGGTTTTTCCTATGCTTATAAATAAAAATGGAAATACTTTCCGAAGTATCCATTGATGAGAGAAATAATTAGTAGGGTTTATTTTTATAGTTATTCAGTGTGCCATGAATTATGAACTGTTACTTAGCAAATGTTCTGAGGGTTGTGTACCATTCTGTATTTCATTGGGTACCATTGCCGCGTTTAGCACAATTTTCATAATAAGGTTTGAATATGCTTATGTGAGATCTTAATTTATGCATACATCCATGCATCTGTACTAGAAAGCATAGAAATAGGTTACACAAACTTCAGATTATTTTTTATGAATATACTAATATATTCATGTTTATATTTCTTAAAGAATAATTTTGTAAAAGCTGTTGTATTCCCCATAATTGAGCTGCAGTGAACAGAAAAGTCCCTCTCTTATGCTGCAGTGTTTTATATAATTTTAAAATATGTATAGTTGAAGGTATGTAATATGATCTAACCATTTCTACAGTAGAAAGCCAGATTTGAGGATGCATGTGTAAGTAGGTGTCTCTGCAGTGGGATTTTTAAATCAGCTACTGTTGACCTCCTTATACAAGTATAATACAGTCACTCAGCTGTTAAAAACCTGATCCACTATTTAAAAAATATACAAAAACAAATTGTCTATCTTTCTGCCTGATCTCTTTTCAAGTGCTAACACAGTGGAAACAGTGGGTGATCTGTCAATGCATTTGGATTGTCAATGATGGTTTTGTATAAATATTGGGAGGATAAGAAATAAAATTCACACAGCAAAATATGATTTCATCTGCCTTTTCACTGCAGCTCCATGGCTCATGCTGCGGTGTGAAATTCTCATTTTACACACTTTGCAGGCGGAGCACATGAATTATGCATTGAGCAAGAGAAATCTCCTGCTTCAAGTCCTATATGCATTTACCAGGTTCTATCTCTATTACCAAGATGAATTGCAAATGGAGAATTGTTTGATGGAATATAGCTTAACTTCTTTGTTTAGTATTCTGCTTTTCCCATAGTGAGCTCTCCTGGCAGGAAACTGGGTTATATTGTAGGCTTATTCTAAGAAAAGAAAAATAAAATTTATTACAGGGAAATGCCAGACACGTCATAACCTTTTTATTATCTTGATTTGGAATGCAAAGCTTTTTTCGCTCATTAGAAATATCTGTTGATATTATTTGATGCAACCATTGGCTATTCATTATTTCTAGAAAGCCAATCTATTTTATTTTATTTGAAAAAAAAAATAATAATCATATGTATATATATTAGGCAAAACTAATTTAAATGGATTTCTGTGGTGTTTTGTACAGAAATACGAATACAATGTAAGCATACATATATCTGGAAATATACATATGAATACGAAAATCTGTGTATTTTAGTGTCTCTATATGTGTGCAAGCTTGACAAACTTGACTGAAGTAGAAAATAAGACTTAGGCATACTTCAATATTAGCTTTATCTTGATTTAGTTTGCTTCTGATTCCATATTTCCCAGATAGCAGGGTTGGTTTTTTGTTGTTGTTGTTTTTGTGTAGGTTTTTGTGCTGTGTTTTTTTTCACTGATTATAAACTAATTGTATTTAATCCACTATTCTGATAATGTGTGCAGTGGGCATTTTTCTTCCCATGCATTACCTTGATGTAATGTTTCTGTACATGTACCTTAAAAGCATTTTATCTTATTTTATCTGATTTTATCTTATCTGATTTTATTTTATTTTATTTTGAAGGATAAGAAATTTTCTTTGATGGATTTTTTTCCATTTCTGAAGGTGAATTACATTGTAGATTCAGAGTAATAGGAGACCAGAAATGAAATGTACAAATTTCCATATTGAACTTTGTGATATATACTTAGAAATTACTTCAGGATGGTAGAACAAATACCAAAATAAAGAAAAACAAGCTAAAAGGTTCTTAGTATGAGAGAATGTCTTTCTTAGCTTCTGTGTTCTGTAAACAGAGGAACAATAAAAGGATTTTCTGAACATATAGTCCTGACAATGCTATCATTGGCAAAATTCAAGAATATTCAAAATTTTCATCCTTACTTAGATTGTATTGGCTGCATAATAAATGGGAAGGGAAAAATCCTATGTCTGCTGGAAAGATTAGCAAATATGAAACTCTAGTTAAAAATCAGTTTTGAGCTGTGTTCATAGTTGCATGTGATGCTGAATCTTATGGATAAGTGAGGGATAGTGAGTGAAAGAACTGGGAAATTGTTTGATCATATGTTTAACATATTTGCATTTTGCTTAACTATTTTCTTTCAGTATGTTCAGGTCTCCAAGAGATTTTGTAATTTGCAGACTGATTTAATGTTTAGTAAAAGTGTTGCAAGTATGTATATTTCAATTTTTCTGAGACTTCTTAGACATGGAGTAATTTGTAACTCAAAACTTTATGCAAATAAAAGAAGTCATATAATTCAGGTAGCACCTGTGAATTATGAAGTATAATATTTATTTCAGAGAAGGAAAAAACGTAGCTAAATGAGGAGTCAATAATTACATTGGAAGAAAAAAAAATGCAGTCTTGCGGTTGTGCCTGTCCTGGCACTCAGAAGAGGTTGTTCTGAAGCAGTCACTGACTAAGACAAAACATAAAAGGAATGGAATCATACTATGATTAATTTACAGATATTATGTAAAATTTCATTTGTGTACTGAAGTGTCATGGATCAAATAAACCAGCAGTAATAGAGCACTCAAATGCTGTAGTGATTAGGACCATTCAAGTGAGTTGATTTAAAAATAAAAAAAATAAATAATAAAAACACTCCCGTTCTGCTCTGTCCACAAGAGCATTCTACTCCTAGAATACCTAAAGCACATTTGTAATGACCATGTAAGAGAATATTGTCTGTCTGAATCATGCAAAGATTTTGGCTCAAAAGGACCTTAAAGAACATGCAGTTCCAAGCCTCTACCATGCAGGTCTGTCACCCAGCAGGTCAGAATGCCCAACTTGACCTTGACACCTCCAAGGATGGGGCATCTGCATGTTCTCCAGGCAGCCTGCTCCACTATCTCACCACCCTTCTCCTTAAAACTATTACCCATCTTCCTGTTGCTGTACTCCCTGACAAACAGTTCTTATTCATCTTTCTTGTAGGCCCCTTTTAAGTACTCTGTCTATGATAAGGTCTCTTGGGTTCCTTCTCTTCTCTAGGCTGAACAAGTACAGCTCCCTCAGCTTTTCTTCACAGGAGTGGTGCTCTTATGAGTATAGAGCCCTCTGATCATCCTCGTGGCCTCCTCTGGACCTTGTCCAATAACTCCATGTCTTTCTCATGCTGGAGCCCCAGGCCCAGATGCAGTACTGCACCTGGGGCCTCACGATGGCAGAGCATAGGGGACAGTCACCTCCCTCACATTGCTGGCTCCCCTTCTTTTGGTGCAGCCTGGGGAATGGTATGGTTGAACCATGGGTTCACATGGACTCAGATAAGTGAAATATAACTTAAATGTGGAATTTGGGTTCAGCCTACCTGTACATAGAACTCATTCTCAAAAGGTGAATTCTTTAAAATGCTAAGCTCGAAGCAATGAACTTACACATTGCCGCTATGAAAGTATAAGAGACTACTCTTTTGCTGATATACTAAAAGAAGAAATATTTATGTATTTTGGCAGAAAGAAGAAAAAACAGTACAAGACAGAAAAGCTCCAAATAAACAAGATGTGTTTCTCTTAGATTTAGATGACTGTAAGTATCTTGTTTAAAGTCTCATTTTTTCTATTGCATGAATTCAGTTCAGTTGATTCAGTGAAATTTTGAATGTCTTAAATATTGAATCTGTTCATTTTTTGTACACAAAAAAATGTTCTAAAAAAAAAAATTACCCAGACTAGTAACTTCTATTATTCAAAATTATGATTATTAATTTTTTATTTTATTTTTTTACTGCAGAACTAAGAAATAGTTTAACAATTTGGAATGTATTGGGATGTTGAACATTTTTTTTTGAGAATTTTCTAGGCTTGTTTTCTGTTGAAGTGAACTTACTTCCTCAGGTACCCAGGGATGTGTCTTGTACAACATCTATGCAATTGTGGTACTATAATATGATACTAAAAATGACTGTTTTAAACAACAGATTAAAATGTAGTTGTGGAAAAGTAGGGTAGGGCTGTTGTTACTTTTTCTATGTTTTTTATTCATGTTCTTCATGTTTATTTCTGCATGTGCATCAAATGTTAGTGTTGCATTAATATATACTTCGCATGTAACTCATAAACAAAAATGTCCTGTACACAACGGATCAGATGAAAGGATTAAATAGAAGATAAAAATGGGTAAGAAGGATAGTATATCTTGAATGTAAAAGAAGTGTTTTACTTATATTTTCTGTGTTTATACTGACCATTGCTGTTATGTCTGGAAAAAAAATCTTTCGTGATTAGGAAACATACAAACAAAATTGTAATGTCAAGATGTATGAGCTGTTTAAACTTAATGAAAATAGATTATTGTCCTTCCCAGTATTTTACTTTATTTTACATTAAGTGTCAATTGCTTTTTTACTTATAGTCTACCCTGTAACAACTCCTGTGGCAGTTCCTGCAGCAGCTGTTTTGTCCCCAAGTTTAACAGCAGACCTAGAGGGATTAAGTCTGTCAGGTTCATCAGTCATTAATGTAAGTATTCTTTAAAAAAGAGTGGAAGGAGGCGTCTAAATTGAAGTATTTCATATTTTTGAGGCAGTCATAAAAGAAATTTTTTGGAAATGCTTTCACCTGTGAAATTCTAGCTTACATACAAGCCTGGCAGCTTATTTTTGATCTGAAATAAATACCTCCTGTAATACAGAGAAATGGATGAGTATTGCTTGTTTAAAAATAATGCCTGGAAGCATTTCAAACTTATTTTTCAATCTTTTTTTTTTCTCTGCCTCAGGAGAATTTATATTCACAAATTATGCATACAAACTATCCAAATCTTTCAAATCATCTATTTGTTACATTATCAAAAATAAGTTACATTAAATCACAGTTATTAATTCCATGGTTGTTTACTATACATGTGTCCAATTATGACATTTTGCTATTTGGAATTATTTTTTCATGAGTGTACAAATCACAGCTGTGGATGCAAATAAAAAGAGTACAGATTTATAATCAGTGGTATATCAGTATGTGTCATGATTCATGTAGTTAGCACTCTCTGTTCTGTAGCACTTTCCATTAGGGAATCTCAAAACTATAGCTATAATATAGCAATAGCAAAGTCATGGAGGGCATTCCTTTGTTGGTGAAAAAAATAGTAGTTTGCATTCTTGGTGTTTTTTATTTAATTTTATTTTAATCATTTTCTTATCTAATGCACATTTGCAACTTAATAATAAGGAACAGCAGCATAGAGTAATTAACCTTGTGAAAGTTGGTGGGAGTGACCAGGAGAAAGCACTGTATAACATGAGTACCTTTTAGCCTAGCCTTGTTTCTTATATGACTGTTATCTAGAACTCACACTGCTACTTTAATAGTTGCTGTTAAAGTATTTTGTGTTGGGTTTGTGAGCAATGCATTTGTAAAATTTTGTACTTCAGTATTTCTTAAAGAATGTCTGACAAATTATTTGACTCAAGAAATAACTTATTTTAGCTAATGGTTCAGTCTTACACATACTTTAAGGCTTTAAGATTTTTTTTGCTTCTAAGACAGACTTTCAGATTATGTGGTGGCTGTCAGCCTTACTCAGGGCTGAAAGTTGTGTTGCAATTAAATTCCAGGTGGGCTAGTGACAAAATGGACATACAGTCATTTTGTATGATGCATAGTCACTCATTTGTCACACATTCCAAAAATGTGAAATACTGTCATACACGTTACGCCGCAATGTAGAAAGAACTTTGTATAAAAGGGTTGAATCTGCAAAATATGTATTTTTTTCTTATTACTACTGAGTTCCTGGTAACCAGTGAGGAATCTAGAGCATGTCCTTATACTTCCTGCTCTGGAATCAACTGGTCATATCAGAACTAGTTGTTGCTACTACATGGAGATTTCCTGTCTTTTCAGTTGTCACTGTCATTGGTAATAGTTGCAGGAAACAAGAAAAATTAAACAATAAGGTTAAAAGCTGTTCTTTTGAATGATAACCATACACTGTAAAAAGTCTTACATGTAAGTAGTTATATAATTATAGTCTTGATGTTTTGCACCATCAGGTATTTTTCTAAAAATGAAAATATAAAAAGAGCTTTTAAGACTTAATGGGGGAATGTCCCTCTTAAAATAATATTCTAAATTTAATCTGTGGTGACTTGTTCTAAAAATAAGAATAGTTGTCATACTTCAGAAAACTTTTTCTTCCTTCAATTGGAGAGAAAATGAATTTAACTGTAGGGCACATGCCAAACTAACAGTGAGAAATTAATTTATTACCAGGCAATGGAGATCATGGAGTAAAAATAGATAAGTACAGTATATGACCCTTATATTGAAGAAATGTAGCAGTCACTTATCTTGGAATATGTCAGGCAGTCTATTATTCAAATCATTCAGGACTGTAATTGGATACAGCTTTTAGAAAACTTATAACTCTATGTTCCTAGAATCATAGAATCACCAAGGTTGGAAAAGACCTCCAAGATCATCCAGTCCAACTGTCTACCTATCACCAACATTTCCCACTAAACCACATCCTTTAGTACACTTTCAGAGAAGAAGTTTTTCCTTCGTAGCTGCTTAACATCACAGAAAGTATACATGCAAGAACTATTTTATAGCAATGGTCTGAATCTCTTTAAACCTACAAAAATGAAAGATTCTTGAATATAAATTGCAGTGTGCAGCCTGATGCTTTGTACCACAGCTCATTTGCTTTTATGATTCTTCTTTACACAAAGAACATTTACTTGTCATAGACATACATATACATATTACAGTTTGTTCCAGGAAAAATGAAATTATTTGGCAGTTTATGGATAACTTTCTTCAAAGTGTATGCCTAGCATAGTACATCCATGTTTGTGCTTCTGCCCTTATGAAGTGTTACCTTCAGGTGGGTCCACCCAACCAGGTAACTGGAAACTGTTACTGAGACTTCTACAGATCTGCACTCAGAACTGATACATTTGGAGTCAGCTCAGTCTTAGATAGTGAAATATCCTTGAAGGCTTGCAAGATGTGTTAAGATGCAGTGCCAATTAAAAATTGGAAGTGATAGGCTTTTGCAAGCTGTCAGTTTAAATCAGATTTGGAAAACAGCAGAACTTGAATGTCAATTAACAGTCCCTTAAATTGAAGTTTTTAAGGTAGGAGAAGAGAGACTAAAAATCAAAACTCATGAATGGCACAAGAGCAGGGAGGATTATAACCTCCTGCAAGAAATAATGCTGTGAGCAGGAATGGTAAAGCAAGGACGAGGAGAGCTATGGTATCAGAGAAGCAAAAGAAGGGAGTGATTGTCTCTTCCTACCGATCAAACAGCTGATGACGGAAGAAGGTAAACCACCTGTTCTTTTCTCAGTAGGGCTTCAGACAGTAAAAATATGCACGCAACTGCTCCCTAAATGTATGGATCCCTGAGCATGCTGTGTTTGATAAATAACTGGTATCAATTACATATGCTTCAGAAAAAAAATGATACTGCTTTGGTACCAAGAAGTGTTTACAGTTCAGAAAGATGTTAAGAAACTACAGCTGGATATGAGCTCTGGCAGCAGCAGCAGTTGGATGAAGCTGGAAGGAAAGTCTAGGCCAAGATGAGGAGGATTTGAAAGAAGGTTTAGTATGTTCCCTGCCCTCCAGTGCAGGTCAATCTGTGAAAGACATCAAGGCTAAATTTTAAGAAATGTTTATGATAAAAACAAACAGCAAATGAGGGGAAAATTCTTGTGAAGAGATACGGAAATTTTATTTGCTACGATAATTTAGTCTTTTCATTACTTATGCATATTGAATTATGGCATAGTTGTAGAAGCAATACTGTTTTATTTACTATTTTTCTTTAGTATACTCCATGTATTCTTTTGAGAGAGGTTATTATTTTATCGACAGTATGGTTTTATTTTCTTTTACTACTCAGAGCTCCATGTAGTCTGTTTAGGAAGGGAGCAGTAAATCATGCTTTTTCTGTCCCTCGAATCTTCTGCAGAACTCTTGACTAGGATCCATTTTGAGAACTTCTTGAGAGTGGTGATGCATAGAGCAGAAATAATAGCTTTTGACAAAAGTCAAGGTCAAGCCACAGATATGTCAAGCCAGGTGATAAATACATTTAATTTCAAATTTAGCATGTTTACGGAATTTCCTGAAAAACAGTAAATATTAACTCTTTCAAAATACAAATAGAGATATTTTTGGTATAGAATCCCACCCCCCCATAAAAGGTAGTTTAATTTCTGAGTGTATGAAGTACTGTTTACATGGAAAAATATGATTTGGGTTACTTTGTTCACTCTCTTGTAGCAAGTGTTTCTTTGCTTGCGTAAAGGATCTCTTCTTGGCAACATAGGAATTACAGTAATGGATTATATCATCAGTCTAGTGTGGTATGCAGCTTGTAGGGGAAGGTTAGCTCCCTGAAGCTTAAGAATTTGCAAGTTCCTTCAGTACATCTTCCAAAGTTATTATTGGCATGCACTCTACTTCATGAGTTTTATTTTTTTTTAATTTTTGTTAGCATTAATTATTATATAATTTGATATATTTATAATTTATGTATAAATTCTGGTCAGAGTTTNGTATGCTATCCTTATGTGTCCTTATAACTTCTTCACATTGTTGACCACACTTGTATTCTAAGTAGTGTTTGTGGAATTATGGGGAGTTCTCTCTTTAGCTTCGTTCCTTAAGGAGGCTCTTATTCCATGTGGAACATTTAAAGTATATGTGTTTCCTGCATCTTTTCCCTCTTCTGTGCTGTACAAACTTCGTAGCTAGAATAAGGCTCAACTGAAACAAATCCTCACATTCCACAATTTGGTCGGGTGCCTGAAAAATTTGCAGCTATGTAAGAAGTGAAGAAAGCATAAGAACTTTGTGCGTGCAAAATTCAGCTATGCAGCTCATGAAGTGTGACTGATGCTTGTGGGAAGGTGGTGTGGTCCAGTAGATACAGAACTGGGTGTTACATATGGAAAATTAGTTTTATTTTTGGCATACTACATGCTGTCTGTTATGGTGGGTGTAACGTAANTTACTTCAGGAATGTGTGTGTCATCAGAATTAACTTCTTAATATCATGAAAGAGATGTGGTACAATCTCTAGTGATTTCAGCAGACTGTGTGCAGTGGTTTGAGTAGATACTTAATAATCCCTGTGTTTGTGGAGACAGTTTGAGCAATTTTTGTTGTTTTCTTTTAAGTAAATAGTGTTATATTTGTGTAAACGTATATAGTCCTTCTCAGAAAGCAACTAAAATTTTCTTTAAAAGTTACTTTTAAATTACTTTTGAACGTTAGCCACATGTTCTTTGGAAATAATACAGGCGTGTAGGAACCTACCTCCATGTTATTTTTATG
>VXAB01014104.1:36885-44145 GCA_013399175.1 Odontophorus gujanensis | reverse complement strand
TTTTTGCCCTTTTTTTTTTTTTTTTTTTAAGATATTTGTGTCTCTCAGTTGTCACTTTGCCAGTGAAATTTTTATTTCATAGAGAGGACAGTGGACTAGCTCCAGTAGCATAAGAATGTTTCAGGGTTGACATTTTATACTGGCATTTTATGGAACCTTTTTCAGCCTAAAGAAGAGTTTTAATGGTTCTGCTAGCCCAGAATTGGGTTAAAGTAGCCAGGTATTATTTAAAAACTGAAAATAATAACTGTTTTTAAATGATATTTGCTGAAAACCTGTAAAACTTGGAAAGTGGTTTTCTTATTCTGTTACAAAATTAACTGATTCATTTATTGCTGCTAGCAAATTTTACTGAAATGTGATCATAGCAATATAAACTCTTTAACTGTGTGACACCTGCAGAGCAGCTGTGGTTTGCCAGGTTACTGGCAAGTATTATTTAGTAGTTTTGCCAATGAACTGTTACAAAACATGTGATAAATGGAGTCAACATAATATTGCTACTGGTGTTAATTCTCCATTTCCATCCTAGAGAAAGCCCCCCCGCCCCAAATCTGAACAAATAAAAATATTCAAAACTACAGTACTACAGAGTGTATCCTTGTAGTGAATGTTAAACTGTCAGCAGGATTTTCAGGTCATTTGACAAAAAGGATACAGGTGCAGTAGCTAGCAGTGAAGGTGACTGCTAGTTTCATCAATCACTTTGCCTTTCTTTAAGTTGATACATAATGGACCCCTTCAATCAGCTTCCTTGTTCTTTGTCACTTGTTTAGGAAGAAGAAAAAAGAGGGTGGAAAGGCTGGACTGTAAAGTCAAGGTTATAAAATGAATTGTTACTTATTTACACAGGGTAAGGAGGATAAGTCAGTGTGAGAAGGGGCTCTTCATAAAATGTCGAGTTTGTCAATGGGTGATAATATGCAGTTTGAAGCTTCATACAGACCTTGAACAGTGACAGTACTTGTCAAAGCAGCAATTCTAAACAGGAATTTAAAATTAAGACATTGTTTAGTGACAGAGGCATGACATGTGCCAGAAAATGTGCTAATAAGTGTTCACTTTATTTTCAGAGGGTCACTGTAAATGATGATCCTATGACAAAGTTTGTTTAACTGTAAAAGCAGTATTGGAATAGAAATAGAATTTGAATTTATTCAGTGCCTAGAAGGCAGTTGGTATCATTTAGCTTGTGTAACATATATTAAGTCAGTTCATTGCAGCTATTTACCTATTACATTTTTTTTAAATTTAGGATGCAGCAAGAAAATATTTTTGAAACTCACCCGTATGATAGCTGTTTAACATATTACAGTGTTTCATTTTTGCTTGTCCAATACTTTATATAAAATGAATGAAGTAGGAAACTGCATTTCCTGATGTTAAGATTTTTGCATTTGTCACCTACAGTACAGCACTGAAAGACTACGGTGGGTATTTTGAGGACTATTCATCAGAATAGGAAGAAAAATGTTAAGCTCTTACCTTGAAAATTATAAAAACACAACCTTACGTGTTCTCTGCCCTCAAAGATTCATTCTGTTGTAGCACGTATTTTTAGAAGCTTCCTTCACTGAAGTCTCCTACAGACTGTACATATGTGTTGTTGTTCCTTGTGTATGATTGATTTTAGTTTGAGGTTTTTGTATTTTTGTGCCAAGGAAGGACACTGAAAAACTGCAAAGATCTCATTTTGATTTTAAAATACCTTTATCAGGAGACCCAATGGCATATTATGCTGTGATGATTTGGTGAGTTCTTGAAGCTCTACTAAGTATATGAATTTTACTACTTGTGAAGACAGCTAATTATTTCAAATGTGAGGATGATGCAGTAGATGTAAGTTGTTTTTTTCTTGACTGTAATTGGTCCATGTTTATCCAAAATTTGGATTGCATGTTAAAGCAGAACTTAAGAGCAGTATCTAAGGTTTCGCCAGAAGATACTTCACTGATCTGAATCAGAGCCTCCCCTATATGTTACTTGATTTATCAAGTTCCAAATAAATACAAATATTCTAAGCCTGTAAACCTTGGAATTACCTAATTATTAAAAATATATTACAGCAAGAGTAAATGATTCATAACTAACATATGTCTTAATTTCTGAAGCTGTTAGTGATAGTTTTTTCAGCTTGGCATGGTTAAAACAAAAGTAAATAATCAAGTTTTGGTTAACATATGTAAGAATCCATCTTGTCTTCTTTACTTGAAGAATCATCATCACATGGAATTAAAAAACTAATAATCAAATTGTGAGATTTTGTCCCCAAATTTTAAAAAATAAATTGAAGACAAAAATTTTGACACAGAAAGGAAAAAATACACATGGGGATAACTTAACTTGTATAGAGGTGTTAATACTGTTAGTATCATTTCTTCCATGGACCAGTATGCCAGTTGACATGTCACAATAAACGTATGCTAGCAATAAGAAATAAGTGAAAGGCAAGTCATTACAGTTGCTGAAATGCAGTATTGTGACTTACAATATTTTCATTGATGTCCATTCAAGTTATTTTAACATACTCTGAAAGTTCCTGACAAATGCAGGAAGGCGGGATACCCCTCACACCAACTTCCCCAGAAACATCATCAGGGTTGCTTTAGAAGTCTGGTGGGTGATATGCTACAGATTTCGAACACCAGCTTCATTTCAGAGTGTTTTCAGTCCCTTTATACCAATATCCAGAGAACACTGGAAGGACAGATAACTCTTAAAAAGCTATTGAGTAATGCTGTGATTCAATACCATAACATCAGAGATAAGTTTTTAAAAAATTCACTTTGGTGGCTGACCTTATTTTTGTATGCTTTTCTCCTATCATGTTTGTAGTATCTTAATATCTTAAGACTAAAAGAAGGACAGTTCTAAAAATCTTTCTGAAATAGCGTTGCTTGGTGTGCAGATGATGAAAATGTGCAGTTTAAATCACTGTTCACTTGGCTTAGGAAATTTTTCTTTATATGGCTTCATGCAGTGTCAATTGCTGTTTCTAGTCTCTAGTGTCTGTGTTCTTGATTTAAAGGGGGCAGCAGGATTATTGAAAGTTACATTTGTAAGAGCTGTAAAATGGGTTTTTCAGTTGAACACTAGAGCTCAGGAATTCATGACTGTAAAAGACAGTTTCTGTGTAAATTTTTACTATTACATTAACTTAGAAAGTTTTAATGAAAAAATGTGCACTACTGTTTTCACTGATGGAACTTTGTAATACCAAAACTACATAAATCATAAATTTCAACTATTGCTAAATGTGTGTTAATTGTTGCTTTAAAGATGAGTTAGTATAGTAAATGCTCATTGTCACAGTCTTCCTGCTGTTTGAGTTTGTTTGAGTGATTAACAATCTTTGGAGGATGCAGGTGACAATAAAAGAAATTCTTCCTATTAGAACCAAGGTAATTTTGAAAGTACTTGAGTAAAAATTGCCTGCCTAGTTTGTCTTTCGTAATCAGCTGAGGTACTTCACACAGACACAGGTAATACTTAAAGCCATGTTCTTAAATTCATTGAACCGATGCCATGAATTTTGTTTCTGAGTCCCACTGAAATGTGTACTTCTGAATTTGAATAAAGAAACAGGAGGTGACTTATTATTAATAACTCTTCATGATTCTAAACAAACTATAAACTGTATGAGATGATTTTTTTAGTTTTAAATTTTTAAGGAGGAAAAATGAAGCTTAAGGATAAAAAGGGGAAAAGCTGTATTTTAGCAATACTTTCAAGATAACTGTAAGTTCATAGACTAAAACATATGGATTTTTTTGCAGTTAAAGTATGTAAAATGAAGTAAAAAAGGGAATGTTTGTACATCAGCATCATGTATTAGAGGTGCATTCAAGCACATGCAGAGATTCTACACCAGCACTGGGGAAACGACAACAGAGATGTCATGTGCACTAACTTCAGTGTTGATTTAGGAATTCCTATACAGGTGGTTTACTATGCATTAAGATTACCCTGTTAGAAGCCAAAACAACATTCTGCATGTTTCAACAAGCATATAGTGCCCAAAATTAGAATATAGACATATAATACCATCAGAGTGGAATTTACATTTCAGCATTTGTAAATGTCTATGCTAGATTTGAAATACGGTATCTTACAGACTGAGTTTGCTTTGATTTGTGAGTGGTATTTTGTATAAAGGGTTTCGACTTATGTTATACACTTATCTTGACACAAGAGGTCTGTCTCTGGGAAGAAGTTTGAACTAGGTGCTTCTGATGGAAGAGGTCAATATGCAGGAATTGTACATGTTTATATATACACATGTGTATAATGTCTATCATTTACCTAGTTAATATATATAAACTATAGCTGAAAAATGATAACTTGTAACGACTTTTTTTGCATACTGGTACTGCGCTGAAGAGTACTGACTGCTAAAATCAAAATACTAAATTAGAAACCATTTATAAGAACTGTTTTGAAGTTATTTAGACTCAGTGCAAAAAAGCATATTAATCCCTACACATAGTGTCCGCTGTTTCAGATTCATAATTAGGATGAAGGGTAAGGCTGCCACCTGTTTTTTTCCCGAACTCTTGAAGTGCTTTGGATAAGCCTCAGAATCTCCAGTTACTGATCAGCAGAAGGGTCAGATAACTATACTGAAGAAAATTGTTTGTATACTGGAAGAATGCCTTTTCCTCGAAGCACATAACTGCTGTTGCCAAGTTTAGAGTACTGCAGATCCTTCCTGTGAGGAAGAATATGCCCTTCTGAATTTACACTAGGGCTTGTGGACGCAAAGTTTGGTCCTTTCCGTTTATGTTTCTGTATTAATCCTGATTTAACTATGAGAATATTCCCATTTTCTTGCTACTGAGATTCATTCATCTGAGGATTTTAAAAAGATTTCACTGATGTACTGCGCTTGTTCAACCTGGAGAAGGCAGTGATCCTATAAGACTGCACTGTGGCTTTCCAGTACATGAGGGAAGTTTATAAACAGGAGGGAGACTTTTTAAGTGGTCTTTCTGTGACAGAACAAGGGGGATTGGTTTTAACCTAAAAGAGAGGAGATTTAACTTAAATGTTAGGAGGAAATTCTTTGCTCAGAAATTGGTAAGGTACTGGTGCAGGCTGCCCAGATAAGCTGTGGATGCCCCATTCCTGGAGATGCTCAAGGCCAGGATGGATGGTCAGCCTGAGCTGGTGGTGGGCAGCCCTGTTCATGGCTGTGAGTTGGAACTGGATGGTCTTCAAGGTCCTTTCCAGGCCAAACCATTCTGTGAGTCTATGACTGTAATTGGATTATTCATGTGCTATGTTATACCAGCGTAAGGAAAAGGCAAAGATGGCAAATCTCGAATGAAACAATCTGTTGGTTTAGTTTAACACTTTAAATTGTATCATACGTGCAAAATTAAACCTATTTCACTGGCACTCAGTTACACATAAATTACAGTCTAAGTGCATTCTAGTTTTTAAAGATGCTTATGAATCTGGTATGGGATTAGTGAGTTTTCTGCTGTTTATGGTTAAGTTCTAATTCTGGTTTCTTAGTATCATGAAGTAATTCAGTAAAGTCTGAGAACAGTACTTCTTCTTGATGTACACTTGCTGGAAATCTGTTTAGTTTTTAATATTTTAAGAGAACCAATGAAAAATCCAAGGGACGTAAAATTATTAGAAAATGAGATTATTTAATATTACAGAAGATTCACAGCTTGAATTTACCACTTTTGGAAAAGATGGTTTTAGGTCTGGTTAAAACCACATAAATAGTAGAGTAAAAAAAAATAAAATAAACTGCAGAGGAAAGGATTAATTTTGGCAGCCTGACAGAGACAGACTATGAGATTTATGATAAAAACCCTCTTCTGTTTGAGATTGATCTCTGTCTGAGGAAAACAAGATCAGTGGGAGCCACTTATATGTTTGGAATTCTTATTTCCTTGTAAATGTTTAGAGACAACAATATTATTCAAACAGTGTTGGAATTGAGTAGGAATTTTTAGAACTTACTTTCTATTGCCTGAAATTGTTGGCCAATACTGGTTAAAAAATGTGAGGATTGACATGCACATTTTCAGTTAGCCTCACTGACGTTAATCATTTAGGGAACAGGAGGGCTTAAGAGTTGGTAACACTGCAAAAATAAGGGGGTTAGAATGTGTTAGAAATTGAAGGTGTTCGTAACATATATGCGTTTAGAATGTGTTTAGTAGCTATACAGCAGTTGAATGAGACTCCAGGGGGAAGTTATTCTAAGTATTTATTTCAAAGTGATTTGATATCAATTTGATACAAAGTCCTTAAGCTCCTATTGGTCTAGGGAAACTCACCCAAGTGGAATCATAGAACCCTGTTACTTCTCTAGACTACAGAACATGTGAGCTTGCTTGATTGCTGTTTTGTTTGTCTCACCTTTCCCCTTGCTTTTTGAAGATGTTGTTTGGCAAGCCATATTTACAAAACTTAAGTACACTTTGTCCTTGGGGTTTACTACAGCCTCACGAAATAATGCAGAGTGGAGTAATGACATTCTTACTGTAATTTCTTGCTCTTTTTTTTCTTGCATCTTTTTTAAGAATTATACAGCTCTTACAAAAATAATAAGGCAGACATTGCTATGTAACCATGAGTAATACGTAACTCTTAAAGGAGCAAAAGATAGTAAATATGCTGTCATATACTGCCAGTAGTTGTCTTTCCTTTGTTCTCCAGGTTTTGTGTCTTTCTTCTTGTACTGTAAACCTATGGTTACGTTGTTCCTCTGATTTGAAAGATCATGTAAATGTGACTGGTCTGTGAGATAACTTCTCTTCTTCTAGCTCTTTGGAAGTTACCAGAGCATAGCCCCTCAGTAAGTGTAGGAAAGGATACAGCTCTCAGAGCTCAGCAGGTCATTCTTGGATTATGTCATGGATATTGCCAGTAGAAGGGCAGTAAGATGAGCTGCTTAGATTAAATGATTCAGTCTGCTGTCTTAACAGAATGCAGTTTAGAGGAATAGAACTTGATTATTGTGATTTCTAGATAAAAATATTTTTTCCAGTAATACATGTTTTATGCAAACATCAAAGAATTTCAGAATCAGGATCAAAATTTAATCCATGTTTATTATTAAAGCATTATTCAAGTAAGAAACAAATGCGTCATGTAGGAAAGTGTGTCCAGCTTCATTTTCTGTAGTAGGTTTAATAAACCCTGTAGTGTTTCTTACTTTAAGTAAAAACAGTTTTTGTATTAACTTGAACTTAGATTATCTATTACGGACTTTCTGAGCTGGCAAAAAAAACATCA
>VXAB01014104.1:21885-34385 GCA_013399175.1 Odontophorus gujanensis | reverse complement strand
TCTCTTTCACTTAGTTACACGTTCAAGGCTATGAATGTAGGGTAAAAGATGGACACTCATCATAGAAGCTAACACCTGAAATTCAGTAGCTTATAGCGAATTGCTCAGACAAATGGGATTTTTGTGTTAAGCATTTGACCTTTTCAACCTCCATGTTCTGTTTATGTAGCTTTACTTTCCATGTGATTTCTTAACCTAAGGCAAGTAAGCTTGTTTGAAGAACATATATTCATTTTCCATCTGCTTTCTGCATATTCCTTCCTTCTGCACTCTTGAACTCATGATTATGGATCACCAGAGCAGGAGTATCTCTTGTGGTTTTCTTGTTCACTGAATGTCTTTCACACTGCTACTTCAGGATAGAATGGACCCAAATATCCTTAAGATTTCTTTTATTGCTTGTGGCAGTAGGATGATTACAAAAGTGACAACATTTCTCTGCTCCATACACCTGTAGATTTAGTATCGGACTGGTGTAGTTGTTAGATGAATTTCCATGGTGGTAACATGGCCTGTGGTGGGTTTGGGGCAGTCTTGAATTTTGATGCTTAGAATACAGAAACATTATTTTATCTGCACCTTAAAAAAAAAGCAATAATTTTATAGATCATAGAGTTAAAAGATTGAAAAGCTAAAAATATAAATAAAAAAAAATTAGGAAAGTTCAACAAAATAAAAGCTGCTGTTTCTCAGCACTGTGAATGTTATTTTTAGACTCTTTTAAATATACTCAAATCTTTTAAACTGTGATAGGTATATCCTTTCATGTGTATGGTCTGCCAAAATTCTGATTAGAAAGCAGGCATTCTATCTGTGTGAGAAGTGTAGCATTTAATTGTAATTTTATCTATTCTTTCAGATTGTTCACCAACTGTTGTTTTGTACTTAACAGGTCACTACCCAAGTCTTTGTGCCAACAAAAATGCATGAAATGCTTCATCGGATGACTGGAAAAGGATTATCAGCTCATTATCAGTTCTCAAGACAGCCATGCATTTTTGGTGATCGTATGGTATCTGTGCAAGTGACATTAACAAATACAACTGATCAGAAGATAGATAATATTCATATAGGAGAGAAGAAGTTACCCCCAGGCATGAGGATGCATGAGTTTAATCCAATAGGTAACTCTCTTATATCTCTTAAAATATTATTGTTCTGCCACATTTCAAATACAGAAAGTTGTGTTTTCACATAGTCATGCATATTCTCTATATATTTATTTATGCAGACTCATATATTTGTGTAAATGTGTATACATGCGTACACATGCAACTATCATTTCTTAACTAATCTGATTATAACTAAAGTTTAGTTCAGTTTAGATCAGAACTTCTGTGCTTTAAGATTTAGCTGCTTGTTTAAGTCATTCCAGTGATACAGCTTTTCTCTCCCTGCAAACTTCAGTTCTCTTGCAGTGTTTGTTCAGGATGGCTTTAACAGGTTACTATTAGTATCAGGTTTTGATTTAGATAGTCAAAATGATTTGTGTGCCAGGCTTAACAGAACTTTGTAGAGGTATTAATTTGGTGGCTTGGAGCTTTCTCATTTTTTGGCTTGTGTGCTTTCAGCAGTGGAGTGCAAGTGTGTGTTTTAATCTAGTATGTATGTACTGTATTTTCACAAATCATGGCTTCTTAGATTAAGTGCTATATGTTAATTCAGTGAAGCAATGCTGTAGACAGTGCTATCCTAAACTGTTCAACTTTATACCTTCTGATTTGCGAGTATTTCTGTAACAGTGAAAAAGCTATACCTATCTATATCCAATAGCTACTGAAGCAGTCACATTTCCATCTGACAGAAAAGCAGTTTTCTTTGAGCAGTCCAACAAGAAATGTAGACATTTCCCATGCTGACTACATGTGTGTTGTCAATTTTCTTTTCAGAGATAAAATTTAGAAACCGTTTGTGTTTTTATAATGTTCTAATATGTACTTACAAATCAAGACAGTTAATTTATGGAGGATATTTATTTTGTATTAAGCAAACTGTTTGGTGCTTATTCCTCCTGTTCGAAGTTTTCGTTTCAAGTTGTTGTTGTTTTTCCACATTAGACTGATTTTATAATCCATCCTTCTCCTTAAACATTCAAAGGAAGGAAGACATAGCTTTAGTTTGGAGGATATCTTAAGAGACCAACCCTCCTGCCATGGGCTGGGACAGTTCCCTCTAGACCAGATTTGCCCAAAGCCTTGTCCTACCACTCCTAGAATACCTCCAGAGATAGGCCAGCCACAGCTTTTCTGGGCAGCCAGTGCCAGTTCCTTGCCGCCCTTTGAGTAAAGTATTTTTTCCTAATGTCTAACCTAACTCAACCCTCTCTTGTGTTTAAAATCATTATCCCTTTTCCTATCACTAGAGGCTCTCTAGGAAATCTCTCTCCATCTTTCTTAGAAGCTTCCTTTAAATTCAGGAGGCCACAATGAATTCTCCCCTGATCCTTCTCTTCTCCAGGCTGAACAAGCCTAACTCTCTCAAACTTTCTTCATAAGAGGTGCTCCAGCCCTCTCATCATCTTTGTCACCTTCCTCTGGACACATTCCAACAGCTCAACACCCTTTTTGTGCTGAGGGCCCCAGACCTGGACTCAGTAGTATAGATGGGGCCTCACAAGAGCAGAGCAGATATGGACAGTCACCTTCCCAATACTGATGGTCTCTCCACTTTTGGCATTCAGAGCTGCAAATGCATGCTTCTCAGCTCATGTCTGAGTTTTCGTACTCCATGACCCAGAAGTCCTTACTCACTTCTTTCTCAATCCATTCATCCCCCAGTTTGCACTGATGTTTGTCACAAAAGATTTGAAAGTAAAAAATGGTAATGCAAACACTCAATAGAATTAACTTCTGTTATTGGGAAGGAACATTACAAATTCTGGAATGAACATACTATCCATTTCAGGTTTCTTGAGTTCCACAACATAGTCCTGCTCTTTAAAGTAGTTGTTTCACCAGCAATGACTTAATGGTGGTAGCTGTCCTGTGAAGTTGTTTATTTTGCAGAAATTAAGTTACATATTATCTACAGTTTCTTCCAAAATATTGCTTTTCTCATTTAAACATAAATTCCCTGTATTTGTCACTTTAGCTATAACTTAATGTACATGCCCTCTTCTTACTATCTCATTTGCATTTCCAGCATTTGGAAAATACTTTGTTAATACAAGTTTTATAATTATGTGAAATTCTAGTGGATTTTTGTGGATTACAGTGTTCTTCATGCTTACTTTGGCTGTTGAAAATGTTTCTGTGCAGAATGCCTTGAGCCTGAGAGATCTGTGACTGTTTCAATGGGTATCGACTTCTGTGATTCTACTCAGACTGCCAGTTTCCAGATATGGTAAGTTCCCATGGAAGTGGGAATGGAAATCTCCTATAAAAGTAATGGCATGTGGTACTTAATTTTTTGCCCTGAGTGTAACACAGAAGTTTATTTTGCAGTATTGATTGTAGTATTTATTAAGTATGTAAATAATTGAACAAAATTTGACAACATGCAGGTTACCAAAAATGTTTTTAGAAAAGATATAATTGCTGCTGTGTTTTATAAGAATTATGAGTTTTCTTTGGTCTTTCCTCTTTTGTAGCACTTGTTTCTAAACATGCAGGTTCGATCTCAAATCTATGCTTGAAATTTTTTGTGTAAGTGCAAGAACTCTTTTACAGGTTGTGTTTGAGAGGTCCTTGTTTTCATTTGGTGTAAATAATGCCAGGAAGAAGCATAAACTCTCAGTTTTTGTTTTTAGTTCTTCCCCACTCCTTCTGGGATTCTTATAACACCACCTTGAAGGAAACAGTCAGATCTGACTAGTGTGACAGAATGTTCTGTATATATTCTCTGAGAAATTGCAAATAAAAAAAAGGCATAGTGTAAGCAATTTTGCTATCTTAAGTGCTTATTATGTCTGTTTGTGACTTCTGTAACATGACTGTGTGAAACTAACCCCAAAATTTGCTCACTGGAGAGAATGAAAACAAGAAGTTGGCTGACCAATTAGATTTTGTCTTATATGCTTGATTTGTGTTTATTGTGCTCAATATTGGCACATTCAGGAACCTGATTTTGAAGAGTTCCATTGCATTCGAGGCTAGCAGAAAATTTTTTCATTCAGTAAGAACTCTCTTATAAAGTGTCATTTGAAACCAGGGAAAAGGACTGTGTGTCCAAATGCTAGTAACAAATAGATGTGGGCCAGGCTCCTCCTTTTAACAGTAATTCAGAAATGTGCTAGCTTACGCTGTCTTTGAAACTAGGCAAAGGCAGTATGTGAATCCCTGTGAATCCTTTTTCCCCCCACATGTTTGAAAATAATATTCTCTGACATACTGTTGCAGGAACTACTACTTTCTATACTCAGCACCTAAAGGGTATTGAATACTCATTCACACTCCAGCATTCTAAATTAGGGATAACTCATTCTTTCAGACATTTCTGAATCCCTTTCTCCAATAATATAGGAATTTTAATGTGCTGCTATTAAGCGCAGTTTGTACAACTCGTAGATTATTAAAGGTAGGAGTAAAAGCTTTTTAATCTAAATGTACCCAAGTGACTCCAAAATAAGTTAGATTTCGTGTTTTAGGGGAAGGATTATTTTACTACTGAAAATGTATATTTTGCCTCCTTGAACCTTTTTCTGCACACATATTCATTTTAACAGATAGTACTATCTTAGCAAGGTGTCTATAGCATGTAGTTTATACACATCATATTCTTACAGTTTGTGCTATTTGCCAGAGTTTGGGCACAGGTTTGGACTGTTGTGTGATAAAAGGCTTTTTTGTGAAGGGAAGTTCCATTCTAGGCAATACAATTTCATTATTGCTTCAAAATGAATAAATATATTCTGTTTTTATTTTAAATAAAATATGCTCAATGTATCAAGCAGAAATACTCTTTTTAAAAAAAGAATAGACATTTTTCTATCAAATACATGTTTTTAATATAATAATGATTTGTTTTCAAAATTATACAATTTATTGCTAAGATTCTTAGCAATGAGGAGGATAAGCAATGTAGCATAAAACATTGATTTTATGCAGATCATCACCTTTATGTTTTGGGAGGTCTGCTGTATTAGTGATGTATAAAAACTGATTACTTTCTCCAACATTGCCTAGTAATTGTTTATTATTTTCCTATTAGACAAACAAGACCAATCAATAATCCTGAACACAAACCAGACTATGAGTAACATCACTGTAAATAGATTTGCCTCAGACCTCAGTGGTGTATTCATTTTAATGATTTGGACAATGTGAGTCCAATGACAAAGCTCAAGCTATGTTTAAAATTAAATTAAGAATAGGAATTGCTTACTTTGTTCCTTTGCTAATTGATAGGGCCCTCTCTCTTTGAGACTAGTTCTCCGTAAATAGTGTAGAAATCGTTAAAATATTTGTTGAATTAAATTTGCTGTTTTACTGTTAAAAATACAAGATTTATTGTTCAGAATCCTACCAATGTCAATTCTCTATGGAGATATTGTGCATTCTGGGTTTTTTGGGGCCTGTCTCAGAATTCAGCTGTAGCCTTCTTAATCTTCTATACTACTTTAAAAGGTTATATGTAAAAGGAAGAATAAGTTGCAGAGTTTGTTAAAATGTAGTTAAAATATTGTGCATGCACAGGTGTCAATATTTGTGTATTTCCTGATAATGTATCTTTATGAAAACATTGTCAGTTATTTTGCATTTTTGTTAGAAACATATTCAGTTATGAAATTTACTTGATCATAATAATTTTCTTTACGTTGTTCTAAAAGGGAGTGCTTTGTCTTGCATCAAATGTAATTGATCCTGAAGCAGTGTAATCACAATTACTCACTTTCTTAATTGGCCTGCCCAAAATCAGAAAATGGAAACCGATCGACAGTGTTTAAATCAATAGCTTTGTAGTAATGCTTGTGGGGGTAGGGAGATAGTGGTAATGGCTAGATCAATTGGTCTTAGATGCCAATCACGAACTGTGTGTTTTGCATAGCAAATGCTACCTTTCTGCTTGGGGATGTGCTGCTGTAATAGTTGGTTCAATAAATACAAACTATATGAAGAAAAATAACACGCATAATAAAATATTTAGATCTCTTTCTGAATTTGTTGTACGAATTAAGGACAATGAAGGTGAAATTGTATTTACGGAGAGGCTGAAAGGGCCGAGTTCAGAAAGACTTCCCCAGTTAATTATATACTTTTATGAACTAAAGCTTATCAAGATCACGCATCTAATTAAAAAGAGGTGAAATGGCATGACTTGAAAACTGTTCTGAATCCATTTATTTAGAATACGTATTGGGATGCTCACCTTATGTACTCGTAAGGCGTAAGTCTCTTCATTGCCATTTTTATGTGCCTTCTCCTTGCACGTTGGTTCAGTAACAGTGGTGCTCTGCACAGTAATGCTTCCCTTGAGTGAAAAGTTAAAAGGAAATAAATAGAAGTACTTGTTCTGAAAATATTTTTTTATTGTTATTGTTCCTTGTTGGATCCTACAGATCCTAAAGCAGTTCCTTTTGGAACTTCCTGCAGCTTCTATAAGTGGAATAAACACAACTTTAAAGAATTGAACAATTCGTTCTTGGCATCGTAGTCAGGTTGGATGCAGAATCATAGTTACTCTTGGTAAACGTTAGCATACACACCACCCCTCAGTAAGAGACCTCAGTCTTTGCTATGTAAGTGAGTATACATGAACAGAAGAGAGGTTGGAATTCTCAGCTCCCTGGAACAGGTCCTTGGTGTTGCAGATTAACTGCAGTATAATCCACTGACTGTAGATTATATCTTTTTCTATTATCCATATTTCTACCTTAGTGTGTTTTCTCCTGAATCGTTGAGCTACTGGTAACCACTGCCTCAAAAATCTTACCGCGCTCTCTTATTTTATTTTTAGTATCTGGTATGTCACAAAACTTTAGGAGTTTAACCATGTCAGAATTTGGCTTTGAATTTCCTTGGAATGAAGACATTTAAATCCATAGAGATGGAAGGCGAGGAAGTTTCCAGTGGCAGGAAGTTACAGTGCATGCGTGCCTTATGCTGTTTCATGTGCATGTATTTAGAACTTCAAGTTCCTGGCTGTGTTTGTAAATGCTAGTAGGCAAATCTCTGACATATTTTAGGTGTTTAGAGGGTGGCTCAGTGTGAAAGGGAGGTGTCATATTTACAGTTTTGAGAGCTGAAAAACAGGTAGGAAGCTTGTACTTACCTTCCCTTTGTTTTTCATACCTTCTTCTTACTCTTGTAGCATTTTCTGAAGCTATGAAGGAACCACAACTTTGGATATAAAATGAATTTACGGAGAGCCTGTTTTTCTTCTCCTGTGATATTTTGGAAAGTATGTAGGATGTCATTCTGTTCTCTTTGAAACAGTGACCACATTTAGCAAAAATGTCCATGCCCTTCATCTCTTCATCTAACTCTAATTTTCTCAAGGCTTAAGAACAAAGAATACATTCAGAGCTCCCAAGAGGGAAAAGTGGCACAAAAGCAACAACTCTGTGCCTTTCTTTCTTACACTGAATAATGAGGTCATGGGAAAACATCGTGATCTGTGGCAGAGATTTCTGTAGGTACGGTCAGGTCACCTAATGCAGGACAAATATTACTAGAAGAGCTAAGGCCGTGTCTGTTCACGTTATCTACTCTGCTCTATATAAAGAGAATTCTGCAGATTATTGCAAAAGAGGTTGGGGTAGCAGGGAGAAACTAGCAACATCCTAAATGAAGTGAAATCCATGAAGGAAATTTGGAAACCTTACTAATCTGCTCTCTGTGAGTTTAACCTTATTGCACACTTTTGGTCTACATTTTGTTTTCCAAAGCAAAGAGAGTTTTTTTGCAGTATGAGATTATCTTATCTCACTCTAGATTGATGTAGGAATCTTCCCAAGAAGAATTTCTACCTGCAAAATAAAATAAGAGAATTGGTTGGGTAGCAGTCAGTATTTCATTCAAGTATGAAAATGCATTCAAATGTACATGCTTACACAAAATCAAATGATTAAAATTATGTAGTAGAATATGTTATGGAATGTATTAAAAGTTAATGTTAGAGAAGCAGAACTGACTTCACATCAGCCAATTGCATTTTTACTTGTTTCTTGCCATTTCCTTCCCTAATGCTTTGTCAGCAGATCACTATGTTGTTTACAGATGTTGGATATTAAGACAAGCAATCCTGTACTCTTCTCTTTACTTCATTACTCTAAAGTAGTCAGTTGGCCCAGCTCCAGAAAGCACATATATCTAGATAGATAACTGACCTAGAGAAAGTGAGGCTGGACATGAACATGTACTCTGATTTTTTTTCTGTTTCTCAAGTCTTTTTTCATGTACAGCAGGATGTCACTTATTCCTTCAGCAAGAACATATGAGCGAAGTCTCCCATACTTTTTTCTTATTGCAAGAATCAGGAATGTGGTATTCTTCCTCTTCCGTTCTCTTTTTTTTAATCATTTGTGAAGATCTTTTGAATATAAGACAAAAATAGTAAGCTGTTTTTCAGTGGATGTATTCTGAGTCAAGCATATACCACTGCTCTGCTGGGAGTAAAAAGAAAGAAAAGCATGTAAATCACAGGAAGATTATTTCCCCACCTCTTGCTAAAATAATAAGCTTTAAAAATTAAGACTGCCATCTGAAGAATGCTCATTTGTATTAGTTTTAAAGAGTTCAGATTTTTTTAAAGAGGATATTTTTAAAGAGGATTTTTTTTTCACAAGTCTTTTGTTATGGCAGAAAGAACTTCTGTTTACCTTTTGTAGTGAACTCCTTTTAAAAAATCGGAAGAGAAGAAGGAAAAAGGATAATGGTTTCAAATGACAGGGGCTAGCTCCCACTGCAGCCATATGAAGGAGAGTTAAAACTGTACATTGTCTACAGGATTTAATGTTAGTCTTGCATTGTCATCTGTCACGGAACTGGTAGATCTCCCTGTGTTCCTGTGTGAGCATTATCACCTTTCATTTGTTCATCTTCATTGTATACATTAAAACATAAATTCATGTGATCCTTTGAATTATACCATGAAAGTTGTGTCTTACAGACGTCTTCTAAAAGATGTAATATGTGCAGTTTACTAGTTATTGTGGCAACAATAAGCATAACGATGCATGACTATTTGTGCCTAAATTCACAGTTCAAAACAAAAAGGACATTGCTTTGTAGTGGTGAGGTATTGTTCTCAAACATCTCTGATTATGAGCTTTCATCTGCAGGCTTCTCCTTAGGAGTAAATTTTTCACCAAGGATGAATCTTATCAATTTTACTAGCTAATATCAGAAAATGCAATCTTAAATTTTTGAAATTTAGAAACTTCTATGTTTGGTGGCTTGAGAAACTATTTTCTGGTATGCTTCTTCAGCTTGATTTCTCAGCCAGATTAGAGCATTGCCACCTAAGAGTTGTTTCCGTGCAGCTTTAACCAATTTTATCCGGTTCTCTGACAAACTTCTTAAACATTAACATTCTCAATCTTTGAGCCATTTCTTTAGGTTTTTATTCAAACATTATTAATACTAATTAATATCCAAAGTATGAATAAATAAGTTAAACATGCTGGAATTTTACTGACTAGATATTTGGGGAAATTACTCATTGTACCGCATGACTCAACTTCATTATTAAATGTAGTCATTAGATATCTAATGAAAGAATTATCCATCTTTGGAAATACTCAGCTTGAATGGACAAGACCCTACGTAATGTCAACTAAGGTAGCCCTGCACTGAACTGGATGTAGAACCACATGATTTCAAGAGACTTCTCCCAACCTGAATTATATAACTATGAAATTACTTTAGTTGAATGAGATATAACTGCATCTCTAAGATCTATTAAAAGAGATGGAGATCAATAAATAAAATCTCTGCATTTAGTTTGTAATGTGTGTGATAAAGACTATTAGAAGTAAATATTTCAGAAAAGTGAGTTTACTGGGAAGTATTTGGAAATCAAAGTAATGCTAAGTAAACTAGATGCCGGCTAAAGTGACCTTAGAAACAAAGTGTTTTTAAAGAATAACCAGCAATCAGAGTTTCTGCCTGCAGACTATTAATAGTTCATATGCTTTATCAACTAATATGTATTAATTTGTTATCACTAGGGGAAAGGAAATGGCTTGCTTTTTAGCAGCAGAGGTAGCAAGTAGACCATTTAAAATGCAAGCAGCGCTCATGCATTCCCTCTTAAGTGTGAAAAGACTGTTAGAAGTATTTCAGAGCAATCTAATTGCAGAAGTTACAACTTGAGTTTATGTACAAATGGCACGTCCAGACAATATAGGGCACAAATCATTGTTATACAAAATTGTTATTTGTTATATGCTGACTCTATTTAACACATGTATTGCTTAAGTGTGTTTAAATATTGTACTGGCTGGAGAAATGAACAGTACTAATTAAAGTATCATTAAATGCTTTAGTGCTATACTAAACAACATAGATGTATAAAAACAGTAAAAAAATTTGGATTAGTTGATGAAAGAACCTTCCTTCAGCTCTTCAGCCTCTGGAATTCTTGATCAGTTTTCAAAAAAAATAAAATTCAAGAAACTACTTTTTTATTTTGCAACACACTTAATCCCACCAGCAAATCAACCTATCCCTGATCTTTTAGTCTGTTAATGACTTTAGAGGTGGATGGTATTTAAGAAATACAGGAGAAAAAATGTGAAAATTTCTTAACAAAGCAGTATTTTAAAGGACCTTTTAATAAAGGATTTTTTGTAAAAAGAATAATATCTAGATTTCAAGGGATTGTTTCACTCTATGCTTACTAAATAATAATTATCTATCAACAAAATGCTGAATTTTATTTGAAAAGCCCATGTTAAGATTGCATGCATAAGCGTAATTATCATCCATCAAAAGATAGAAAATGCATGTGTTAGTACCAGTGCATTTGGTTGTGAATTTGGGTAACTGTGATAAGTATTAAAGTTTTAGTAATTTAGTAATAGGACCATTAAATGTTTTCCAGTCTTCAAGTGGCTTATTTTTCATCTTTAGGAGGATGAAGAGACATGTTTTCTGTGTTGATCATCTAATGCTGTTCCTTCCATCAGTCAGTTTTCTTCCAAAATTTTTAAGTTGCAAACTTATTTTAAAAAGAAAAAAAAGCAGTAACATGTTTGAACTTAATTTAAATAATGTCAACCAAACATATTTTCCATTCTAGTGATATTTAGGATATCTGAGGCATATCAGCGATCAATATATATTGACCACTTAGTACAACAGCAAAATAAAAGGTGCTCTTTTCCAAAAATTTCTCATGCTTCTAAACTGTAATAAGGATTCTGACTGAATATACTGATCCTGAATTACTAGATGAATTCTGTAAGCTATAGTTAGTCACTCAAATATAGCAAAGTTTCTGTGACTTGGAAAACTCCAGTGCAGAATAGCTCGAAACTTACAGAATTGAATGGGTGTCGATAGCAGACTGCCCAGGACCATGGCTGGGTAGCTTTTGAAGACCTCCAATGATCAGTAATGATGGTCCAGATCATTAATGAAGAATGTTAAGCAGGACTAGTCCCAGTATTAACCCCTAGGGTACTCTGCTTGTTAGTGGCCTCCAACTAGACGTTGTACCACTGATCTCTGCTCTCTAGGCCCCGATGTTCAGACAATTTTTGATCCACTTCACTGGACTGCTTATCCAGAGCACACTTTAACAGTTTCTGTATGAGGATCTCACAGGGGGCAGCCTCAAAGGCCTTAAAGAAGTTCAGGAAGGCAGCGTGCACTGTTCCCTCCTCATCCATCAGGCTCTTCTGGCTGGTCAAGCATGACCTCCCCTTGCTGAGTCCATAGTGACTACTTCTCATGATTTTCTTACCCTCCGTGTGCCTGAAAATGGCACTTCTCCCAGTTTCCATGACTGAGCTAAGATTATGGAGTGGCCTTGCTATCTCATCTGGTAGATCTGTGAGCACTTATAGTTGCATCAGGGCTCATGGATGTCCTAAGGATAGTAATTTTTTTGTGTTTTTTTTTTTTTTTAAACTTTCTGCCATTTTCCATTGTGCCTTTAAATCAGCCACTCTGCTGTGTTTGTATATAGATATGGGAAATGTTACGAAATGATAATGACTTTTTTTTCACTCCAAATTTATTGATTTTGGACCATAATAGTTCCGTTTGTCTTTGCCAGAATTAGTTTGATTTCTGGGACAGCTGTTGCTGACAATGGAATTAATGAATAACATTTGTTTTAAGAGAATTGTTAAATGCATAATTTTGTGAGCATATAGTTTATATCGATTGAAAATTAACTGTAATGTGAATGGAAGCTATCAATTCAGAAATACAGGAATATGCATTCTATATTAATACTACCTTAGTACTGGAGAATATGGATCAACTTTACTGATGTAAGAAATTAGCTGACTTCGGGCCTAACAAGATAGAAATCAAACAGGTAGCTTTTACACTGTATATAGATTTCATAGTTGATACGTACAAATCTGTTTTGAAGCACTTCATTGATTC
>VXAB01014104.1:0-16858 GCA_013399175.1 Odontophorus gujanensis | reverse complement strand
ATTTTTCATGTAGGTTATGCTTTTTGAGAAAAAGAGGCATCCTGGTTTCACAGTTGCATTAGTAAACAGATATGAATGTTCAGTTACTACTTATTTTTTTTTCTAGTAATACGGCTTTTCAAATAATACATTAAACTGATGTAATTATAGAATTTCAAATAAAATTATTTTCTCAAAATATTATTTAACTTTCAATTAATATGTTTTTGTTTGTTTAGAAGAGTCTTCTTCTCTTGGTTTTATGCATGGTAAGAAAACAAATCTTAAAGTATCATTATGAAATATGTAATGTTTCAGGGATGCTGACAGGAATGAATGAGACATCTGCTACCATAGATGTTGCTCCTCAGAACTCTACTAGTCGTGTAATAACTGAGAGACTAGTGAAGGCAGCAAACCTGGGTGTAGTCCCTTCTGGTCAAGATAAAATACACAGGTAAGAATAGACGTCATTTGCTGCGAGATTGTTTTTTAATATGAATTTCCATTGGTTCAAAATTCAGCATTTTCTGATATTAGGAAAAATCTTATTGTCTGCACTTCAGACAGATATGGTGTGAACATAGAGTCCTAACCTGATATTAACTTGAATACTTGTCAACTCTTCATTTGAATGTGTACTGTACATTAAACATCTAAACTTCACTGGACATAGCAAGGTAGAACTGTGTCTTAGTTTTGTTTTAAAGAGAAAAGATAGCCTTTTCAAAGCACAATACTTTCAGTAGTGTCTACATGTTTTTCTGACTTTTGTTTCTGTTTCCAAAAGTAGGCTTATCTGGATGTATAATCTGAGAGAAACAGCTTCATTTTTTCCACATTAATTTTTTTACCTGTAATATCCAACAGCGTAAACTACATGATTATTTAATTTATAATTAGATGAAGGTCATTTAAATTACAGGTTGAACATACATTGAACATTTTCTTCTCCTTCCTGTATATGTGCAAGGAAAAACATAATTTTCATCAGCCAAAAAAGTCAGTGGCTCTATCTGATTCCAGGTCAGCCCATTTTATCAAAAAGCAGTGGTACAGAATGTAAGTCAAATCAAAATGGCTATTTGTTAATCATAGCTCATAATGTGATTGACTGAAAATATTTAGTCCAGTCACTTGTGACAAGAGAAAACAAGAAAATTGCTATGTATTCAAAACTGAGTAAGCACAAATAATAACAGCAAGACATCACTGGAAGCCGGTACCTTAGCCTCCTGAATTCTGCTGTTTAAATAAAAATGAAGTAACTCCTCTTAGGATAAAGAACAGTCTTTTTCTTTGAAATTCTGCTGGCTTAGATGACTGTTTGGAATGTTGAGAACCATGTAGCCTACACAGCTCAAATAAGCTGATATTTTTCTTTTGGATTTAGTCTTTTTTGCATCACTGGGCATTTATATTGCATTGCATTAACATTAACCCAGCTGGATTTTCCTATGCATTTGATACGGTCAATGATAAAATTCTGTTTCACCATAAAAACATGGTACAGCTAGTGCAATTGCACTGAAATGATTGTCACTATTGACACCTGCTCCTCCGTGAAAGTGTCCTCATTTGTTGCATCCCTCAGGGATCCATGCAGCCTGAATTCTCAATATCAATTCAAAGCCTAGGTGAGAGTGTCAATCAAGGGAGACTAAAGTATCTGTGGTATACAGGTGTTCTCCATGTTTCTCCTATCCATCACATGACACTTTGTGCATAGGGATGGATTGTTTCGTGTCTGAGTTTCAAAAAGGCTACTGAAAATAATAGCTTAGTATCTAACTCAGCCACAGGTTTCCTAATTGTAGAGAAGTTTCTTATTAGTTCTTGCTTTCTCTGGCTTTTCATAAAAAGGAGGAAGTTTTCCACAAAGAGAGCCAGTAACTCAATTAAAGATTTACTTGCTGTTGGATACGCTCCATCAGAGACAGTGGTTAAGGACATGTTCTTTTAGGGCTGACATATACAGAACACTTCAGAGCATCCTAAAATTTGAAGTGTTTGGAGCTGAAGAGTTCTTTTCATTTGGAACAGAATATACTGACTACTGTAGAAGTTACTGACTAGTTAGCATTTATAATGTCCAGGAGGGAGAAATGACAATTTAAACACCTGCTAGAAGTTCCCACAAGTGATGGGCGTTTAGAAAACAGTCCATCATTTGCTTCACTGTAAGCAGAAGTCACAAATACTATGTAGCTACAGTTGCAACGACAGAAATGAGAACAATAACTAATACTGTGATGAACCTGTTCATCTATTAAAGACTGATGTATTGTCGTTAATGAATCCTAGACTTAGATAAATGAATATCTGAGATTATAATTCATAGATACTGATGCATTATTAATGAATACTCTCAAATCTCGATAAGAAACTGCTAAAATATTTATACATATGTATATATAAATAGATATGTATTTAAGTAAAATCAACTCTGTCATTATAGTTAACAAAACCAGAATCTATTCTTGCAAAATATCATGGATGAAAGAAATGTGGTGTGACTTCTTTTTACAACACATACAGCATTTCAAGATGATAAAATCAGCAGTTGGCTTTTACTTTGACAAAGCAGCAATGAATATGATAAAAATATCATTATATTTAATTTGTTCTTCTCCTCTGGTAGTATTGCCATTGTCCTGTTTGTTCAATTGCAAGTAGTATTTGGGAAGAAAAAATTGTGTACTTGTTTCACCTCACTGTGCTATTCTATGAGAAGTAGTTGTGTTCATTTCCTGGAAGTGCTTAGTACATACCTCTTTACACTGGAAAAGCAGTACTATTTTTAACCTAACTTTGTTGTCCTGCACTGTGCATCCTGAATTGCATTAACCTCTCAGTTGGTCATTCCCAACTTGAGTTTTATTACTTAATGACTTCTAATGGCAAGAAATGTATATTATCTGGTAATTAAATATATTCATTAGAAATGCAGTAGCATAGTTTAATACAAGCCTATCTAATGAGCAGGAACTGGTGAGTATTTCTTGTGGTTTTTTCTCTGTCTGAGTATATTTGCACTCATGACAAAGGTGTTGTCATGTTGGACCAAATTACTTCTTTTTAAATTTATAACCCTATTTAGGATTGTGTTTTTGCACCAAAATCACTAAGGTAACCACAGTGAAGATTTGAAAATAAATACTTGTACCAAATATCAAGAGAATAGCACGCACTCACCAATGAAAAGTGAAGTAAATGTAAACCTGTCAAATACATTGGCTGCATTTAAGTCCATATAACACTGTAGCAACACTTTCTAATGTGCTTTTTTGCTCTCTTTACTCTATGGCTACTGAATTTTTATCATTAGGAGAAAGTAATAATGTAACTGTTACTGAATATCAAATGATCAAAATGTCAGATAGTACAGTTGCTTGTATTTTAGACTTCATTTTCTGACCTGTTCTACTTACTTAAAGTTATATCTGTGAAAGCTCCTAGATCAATTATCAATTAATGTCAGAAAATGAATGTGTGGATTTTTATTCACATATTTTGCAAAAAAGATGTACCATTTTACTTGCCTAAGTATGGTAACCTGTGTCTCAAGTGCATTTATACAAAGTAATAAAGTAAGCTGGGCCTTTTAAGTCTAAATATGGTGCACTCTCACGTTGTTCACAGGATTTGACTATGTGTTGTTCTCTCTAGTCTCTCAAGAGGAAATGCTTTTTCAGAATTAAGACTTACACTAAAGACAAAAATGTGAAATGAACTTACAGAATTTTTTCAGAACAGGAAATACAATTTTCTCTGTGAATTTGAAAACTAAAGCAAAATTTGTGTGCAATACTCCTCTTAAAATATTTCACAAAGGCAATTATGGTGATTGTTGTAGAAATCTTAAAGCTAACATAGTCGTTTCCATCTTCTGAGAACTACTGTTTGTTAATTATTTTAAGAGATGAAGGGTGTTAATAGGTTGAAGAGCACATAGGAACTTACCTATTGATTTCAAAATTAATCTGAAAATGCCCAAAGCTTTCAGTCTTGCGATTCATCTGTGGGCATCATTTCAGTATCTACAAGCAAAGACATTGAAAGAAAAGTATTTTTTTCCAACAGGGAATCAAATCAGTCTCAATAACCTCAAATGCATTTAAGTTAAAGTATGTCTGCTATTTGTATTCAGAGTGGAAAGTCTGACAGGTATTTTTCTATCTTCAAGATAAGAGGATACATAACTAAGCGTATTTATTCCCTCAAAGTTGATTCTTCTGAGGGCCAGCCCTTCAACTCCGTGTCTCTGGTTGGGCAATAACACTCGTTGCCTTATATATATTATATATGAACTCTAGGTAGTTCTCTTCTATGTCAAAATGTGACTAGACAAAGACGTTATTGAAATTAAGATTTCCAGTAATTTTAACTAACACTGGCCTTATTTATTGAGAGACATCCTAGTGTTACTTTCAGTATCTGTTGCTCATTCCATCTCAGATGAATATTCTAAGAGTTCCTCAGGTGTCTTTCTGCTTTCTTCATTTTCAGCTTCATAACCTCCCACCAGGATGGTTTTTTTTCATTTTGATTGTAGCAGAAGACAACAGATAGTGATAGAATGAAAGGAAGAGTTGCAGATTTTACTTATCATTAGTTTGGTCTTACAGTCCTCTTGAAAGTGCCAAAAAATACTGGCTACTATTATTTAAGGCCTTCTGGATGAAGGAAAGGTTGCTCAGGGTAATATGACTTAGAGAGAAAATAATGGAAATGATGATGCAAAACATTACCACTACCTCCAAAATATGGCACAAAATTTTTCATGTGTTTGCAGTAGCATATACCAGAAAAGCTCTTTCATAGCTGTAATCACACATAGGTGTAAGCTGGTGCAATTTCACTGGTGTAAGAAGTGTTTAATGGTATGGAGAACAGGGCCTTCTTGAACTGTTTTCCTCTCCAACTTTTACTCTCTGAAGCATTTTATAAATTGACTGCATTGTGTTTTAGTTATTATTTCTCCCAGAGAAATGGCAAATTTTGCATTTGAAATGCAAAATGGTGCAATGTAGAGCATCTTTTCCACAGTTTTCACTCCTGACAATTTTATATGCATGTTGCCTAATCAGTCAGTGAGACAAAAGTCCAAACTCTTCAGAGTAGATTCAAAGAATAGATCATAGTTAAGCTCAACCAACTTAATGGTCCATCGAACTAACCTAGTGCTGCTGTAGTATTTTGAAAGGAATCCGCAATTAGCATCAGGAAATTGTCCGTTTAGAAAATAAGCATAGTATTATCTACTTACCTTTAATCTGCAAGTCATGGCTTTAACCTTTTGTGGATAAGTAGGTATTTAACAGATGTTAAATATTTTCTACCTGGCATTTGGAGATTTGCACTCTTTTAGCTAAACCAAAAATGTATTATGGAAATTATATGATATGACAGTAAGCACATTGCATTGGATGGGCAATGAAAACCTGAAGACCATAAATGCAACTAGACACAGTATTGAAACTTTCATGAAATACTGAAAGAAAAAAAGAAAAAGAAGGAAAGAAAGAAAAAAAAGGAAAGAGGAAAGGAAAGGAATGGAAAAAGGAAGAAAGACAGATCAATTCAGGGATCAACACTTTTTTGCAGTAGCCTTTATTCCCCACCCCATGCATCAGCCAGGCGGTCTAGTTGTATTCGCCCCTTTTTATCATTTTGCAACCTGTCATGTCCCATTTAGGTTATATTGGCAGACTGATTCTCAAAGGAAAGAGGGTTTTGTTTACAGACAATTTTGATTATCAGAGAATGGCTTGCTTAGTAATGTTATCATCCCCACACCTTTTTATCCAGGAACACTTAATTTGGGGAGAAAAGGTGCGTGACTGTGCATGTGTGTAGGTATGTATGTACTGAACAAACCTCTCTTTGAAAGACTCCACTTGGAAAATCTTCGTCTATGTCATCTTCCAGTTTATACTAAATTGGAAGAGTTCTCAGAAAGTTCCAGGCCCCATCAGTCTACCATTGCTAACCACTGTAGGTATTTCCAGTCTGTCAGACCGGAAGGACTACCAGCCATTTATTGAAGGATAAACATAATAATCTAGAAATCAATGAGAAATAGATGTAAATCTATAGTTACTACATTTGGATCCAAATATATGCTCTCAAAGGCTGACAAATAAGTTGTACAAGACCGTAAAGACATATTTAAAGACCGTTTCTAATGTGTGTGTAAACAGAATTGTTTTCTAATGTTTTTTACTAAGTAGCTGACCTGTTTGAGAGCTCCGATGACATGACCTCTTTCAGTAGTTCCTTTGCGAAGCAGGTATGTGGACTGTTCTGCTTCCATAGTTTTTTAGCTGTTGGGCCTAGTCATCTTTTCGTACTTTTAAAGAGAGCTGTAATGGATGGTGAAGTAAATGAACCTGTTATAAACTTGCAGCCTTGATTTTGCTTCCTAATCTCTTTAGCAGGAATTAATTAAAGGGCTAAATGCCCTAGGTAAAAGTTCTTCTGCAAGCTTTTACCTGTAGGTGACAGAATTCTAAATGGCATGGTGTATTCCTGCCCACTGGTAGTTCAGCTTTCCTTGTAGACAGAAGTTGTAAGCTTTTAACACTTTTTAAGTTTAGCATAGAATCCCAGATGAAATAGAAAACAAATGTTGAGCCTTTTAAAGATACAGCTCAGCTAACTATTTACCTTTCTTTTGTCAGTGTGTGGTGAAAGTCTTTCTGATTAGTCACAACTCTTAGGTAAATGTATTTATTCCTAGTTTTATAGAAAAATGGGATTTTTAAAAATGAATGTACTCATGCTGCACTTTCTACTATATATTTCTTAATCAAATCCTAGTATTCCAAAAGACAAAATTTCCTCAGCATTAACAAGATGGCCCTGCATGTACTGTTACAGTTTTTGTGTGTTAACATGAAGATTTTGGTTAACCGGTACAAAACACTTATCAAGAATAAGTCTTTCTACAACATCATTTAAAGACATTTTATTGCAAATAAGGAGCTAGTATGTGAACTGCAAAATTTAAAAATAACTTTAAGAAGTCAAATTTGAGCTTAATATTGAAGGCGTAAGAGTGAGTTACTTTGGATATAAAGTTAATCAAAATAGATTGTTCCAGCCTAGCTTGTTCAGTGTCCACTAGAGGACAGCACTGCTTTTGTATCAGAATGCTGTAAAGTGAAAATTATGTTCAGCATTTTCTTTGAACAACAAACAGGAACCTTCTGAATCAGTTATTTAAGTAGAAAACATTTCATACTTAAACTAAATGAATGGGAGAACATCTCGGATTTGAAGGATCTCTAAGCAAGTTTAATATTTTAATGTATTCCCGTAAGGTGAATTATTTTCTTGCAATTACCTAAATTTTTACAAGTGAAAATTCATAGCTTGTTTTAAAAGAGGACTGTATGTGATTCTCATATTTACCACATTAAATTCTAGACTATTTAAGAAAAACTAAAAGAACAAAATAGATGAGAAAAAAATAGATCAAGCATGACAATTAGAGTTTTCTATGAGAAGAGCCAGTGCAGGGATTCAAATTTTCAGCTTACTGAAGTTTTGGAAAGGATATATAAATTCACCCATGTAAAAAATGCTGCAGTTTTGAAACTAAGAAGAAATACTGGGGAAGATCATGCAGTGTCTCTTCGAACACGTGGAGTACTGCTGTGTACTGGATAAGTTCTGATGATTTGTGTGAATTCATGCATTGTTGTTAGAAATACAGTGAACTGCTCACTTTTAACAGAAGACAAGCTCAAAATCTTTAGCAATAAAAAATATTTCAGCAAAAAATACTTTCACAGTAAAATTAAAAACAATAAAAATACAGTACAGATTTGAATGTAATTTAATTTACGATTTTACAATTAAATCCCAAAATTGTTAATATTAAAAATAAGTTAAATTGTGGTAATGAATTAGGTATGTTAAACAGTTTATTTTAAGAGAAATGTTAAAACAGCATTAACCGTCTGGAAAAGAAAGCATCTCAAAATATCATTATGTAATTTTTAATATAAATATTAATCAAATTATGTGACTGAATAACACAGTGTTAAGCAAGTTTATTTCTGAGAGGTTAATATCACCAAGTTAAGAAAAAGATGTTTCTTTTTGTGACTATGCTTCTGCTGCTTTATTTCATTAAGTTTACTGTATCCCCCGGTCAGAATTAATTCATAGTAATGCTATTCCATATAATTTTTTCATGTTCTACTGCGTACTGAGAGAACCAATACATGTAGACTTATTTTAAGACAAAATGCTGAATATAAGGGCTGACTGAAACTATTTTTTATGTCTGTATGGTACACTGGAATCTACATTACAGTTGTTTGTTCTTACATTTGCAAATTGAAGACCAATTCACAGTAGTATTTTTTTCCTTTGAATATATTCATTGCATAATTTGATTACACGATTATGAACTTTGGACTAATTATTTGTCAATAGCTAGGGCAGAGCACTGCATCTTGTGATCGTCTTTCTTACTAATAGGATTCTGTCTGCTTCAGCAGGCAATAATTGAAGGCTTAATGTGCAAGATTTAAAAAAAAAAAGTTTTAGCCTCCACAGGCCATTGTCACTGTTTCTGGTAAGTGATAAAACTGAAAAAGAAGAAAATTTAGTTAAAATAGAGGAATCAAGGATGAAAAAGAGTGCCTGACAGCAGAGAGCATGTGTTTTAGTGCTGTTGAATTATGTGTCACAAACCCTGCTCTGTTGTAAACAAATATCCAGGTAGCGTTCAGCTGTAAATTCACTTTTTCAAATGGTGAATTTTAAAGATTAGATTTTTAGAGTGAGTTACTCTGTTGTTCTCTTTTCCTTGGCTTGAAATTTTCATAATCTTTCCAAGTGAAAATGCCTCTCTTGTATATTGCAGCTATATTCTGTTGACAAATAAAAGGAAAAAAAGCACTGCTAGTCCTTAGTGAGGCTAGTGTTTCGTAAATGCTGTCACATTGTAATTCTGATACTCTATTCTTTTTCCTTTATTAGGATTTCAGACTAACTATAAATAAAATATCCTTATAGGGCAATCATTAAAAAAATAGTTCTTTCTTGGACAGGAATGTATTTTATTTTTAACTGTTGAAAGACTGAATGACTTTATAAAAATACACAGTGCCTTATTGATGTTCATTTAGAATATGATATGTTTTCTTAGTTACTGACAGATATCATATTTCTGCAAATATGTGAACTACTCCTCTCTTTTGCCATGTCACATAACCTCAGAATAATTAATGCTCTTTTTAAAGAAACGAATGTATCTTTGGGAAAACTTAGAACATGCAGGTAACTGCAGTGTGACAGAAACAATCATCTAAAAACTAGTAGTAAATATTTGATTCTGTTTTCTGAATATTCTTTTCATATACCCTGTGGGTTTGTTGTCTGTTTGTTTGTTTTTCATATTCACTGCTCTATCCTTGGTTTTGTTTGCTGCAACAGAACCTCAAGGATTTTATAATGTCTTATGCCAAGAGTTGCCCAAATGGCAATTTCTCTGTTCTGGAGAAATTTGCTGTACTAGCAACCAGTGTACAAGTCAGATTTTAACATTTAATTTTTGACAATGCAGTTTCCAAGGCTTCAGTCAGACTATGAAGTCTGATTGTTTTTTATATCTTTTTAAAAATATTTGGATTCAAATTCTTATCTTTAAGTCAATATCAACTTTCACAAAGAGTAAAAATAATTACTGGCCTCATGGGAAAATAAAAGCTGTTCCACAGCTCCTCACAAAGAATAAACACCTGCTATAGAGAGTGATTAATTTTTGCTGCTGAAAGATATTTAATAGCTTTCTGGTCTAACTATTTAGTTGAGCAGAATACACGTATCATAAAATTTGCGTGGCCTTATAAGTGTAAGCATATATAATGTAATAACATGTACTTACCTTAAAAATCAGATACTGACAAAATTATTAAATGACAGTTTTTGAAACATCTAAATAATTAGCAAATAAGTTTTACTGATTAAATATTGTAACCAAAAGTCAACAGGCTTCATCCTTAATAACTGAATTAATTTCAAGAGTCAAATCAACCTCTTATAACTGGTCTCAGAAACTTCTCCATTTGAAGGAGCATATTTCAGTTTCCAAAGTTCGAAAGCAGTGGTAAACCCATTCCTGTTGAGGCTCTTCTATACATCCTTTTCTTTGGTGAAAAGATGTCATCTCATTTCTGCTTTTTTCACTAAGTGACTCCAGACCACTGACCATTTATACAAACTTAGCTGATGCTAGTTACACATATTAACATTCTGTGTAGAATTATCCAAGTTTCAGACCCTTCACGCTTTTGCAAACCACCTGAAAACTCCCATTTATTGAAGAATTTTCTTCAGAGGTATGGAAAGTAATATTGATCACCAATCAGATTTTGCAAATGCTCTTGTGAAAGTATTGGCACAAAACTCCTCTCTGGTGTTTTGGTCTCTCCCAACTTTCTCAGAACACTGATTTCATATCACTTTCCGGTTTTAATAGAGGGGGTAAAATCAGGCCTTGGAGCTATGATACACAGCAGGAGTGCCAACTACCAACCTTTGTATGTGCACATTCAGACATAATCCGCTCTGGGTTGTCCCTGGACACAACTGTTAAGTAAATAAAGTGACTAATAAGACTATTGTTTATATAATTATTCCCCTGTCAAAATCAACAAGAGAAATAGCTATCTTTTACAGCGCAGTGCAAGTACACAGCATCTCTGATACAAGTAGCTAAGTAGTTAATTTTTGTAGTAGTGATATTGTTTCAGAATCTCCTATTAAAGGGAGATGTCTTCGAATGTATCTGTAATCTGGACAAAAGAAATAGATTGACCTGTGATGGGTGACATTAGAGAAGTGCCCCATGTTTCCTTAATTAGTATAATGTGTTATGAGATTTTGATATGCTTAGTTTAAAAAGAAAAAAAGACAGAAATTACTTCTCGTTTAAATAGAACCTGCTTCCTGCTTAAGTGGCTAATATTTTAATTAAGTCTGGAGTGAAGTTTTTTGAGTATCTCCTGATAAACTCCCTCCTTTATGTTGATGGTAATTAAACAGATCCCTAAGGGCCCGAGCAGGCGCTTTGCGAGGCCCGTGCTAATTGTCAGACATGAGACACTGACCAGTTGGTTTGCTCTTGAATAGCCGACAGCGTGCTGTCAGCCTAGCAGTTATATTTTTCTGCATTGTGCGGTGTTGTCAGGGCTAACTGGGTTCTTTTGTGGCTGAAGATGTTGCGCAAATTGAGGCAGATGGCTCTGGTTCAGACACGTGTCCTTCAGCGGGAGGAGATTGGCCCTGCAAAGTGGGGTCAGGCTGGGTCGCAGACCTGCTCCTCACTTGTTCGGTTTTCAAAAGCCCATGTGCAGAAACTTGGTTGTTGTCAAGTAACCAGCAACAACAACAACAACAAAAGCAAAAAAGCACGGCGTGCCCCTTGTGGGATATGGAGGAGGAGGCTACTGCCATCCTCATCCTTCCTGTCTCTTGGGCCATGCTGCGCATGCAGAATGAATTAACAGGATTGACAGAAGTTCATTGTGCCTAAAATGGCTTTTCAGTCCATTGTAGTGCTTAAAAGGCTAGTTTTGCTTTTAATTCCATGTAATTAGTGGATTCTTCATGTCTTGGAATTCAATAATGGTGCATTAGTGATAAATATCATTTATCTGGGTTTGTTTGTATGTTTGTTTGTTTGTTGTAGGTCCAGAAAGTACAAAAATGTTGACTACTTTTTTGTGATAAATATTCTGGAGATAAAATACAATTGCAGATGAAATGATGTGGTATCATGCCATTGTTGTTATTTTAGAGGATCGTGTTGGATCTCTATGAGTTTGAGTTTTTTTAGCCTGAATTAATTCCTGAGGTGGCAGGAGGATGTGCTTTTCTGAAAACCCACCAGTGTATCTTTTGGAAGTGTTTTACTGCATTTAGTGTCACTGGATTTTCTTTGAGGCAACAAATGGTGTTTACCCATGAAAATCACCTCAGAATTGAATTCAGATTGACCATGTACACTAAAAGAGTTCCTGAGAACTGTACCGAAGCTGACATTTTGGAATGCAAACAATAATCTGATTTAAGTAAATTTTGTTATTCGTATTATTAAATACAGAGCTTTCCACAGTCTTTTTCTTTTTTCTCTTTTCTCTTTTTCCTTAAGTACTAGAATATTTGCAGAACAATTAAGAATTTTTTTGTATAATTTATGGTTCTATAGTGTATCCTCTGAAATTGTTTAATGAAATTGGAGGCATTTTGTTAATACATGATTTAACTTTTGCGGAAAAAAAGTATTTGTAGTCTTTGGCCTTAAGGTTCACAGCAATTTCTTTTTTTTTTTTCCTGTCCATCCACTCTAGGTTTGCAGCGAAGACTGTGCACAGTGGGTCACTGATGCTAGTCACAGTGGAGCTGAAGGAGAGCTCTACAGCACAGCTCATCATAAATACTGAGAAAACGGTGATTGGTTCTGTTCTGCTGCGGGAGCTGAAGCCTGTCCTGTCCCAGGGGTAACCTGCTTACATCTGGACTTCAGAATCTGGCACACAACAAAAGTGCCTGGCATCCACTACTGCTGCCTTTCATTTATAATAATAGCCCTTCCATCTGGCAGTGGGGGAAAGAATACACTCTTGACATTCTTCTGCTTTAGAATGCTAGTGTATGCAAGTCGTCTCCTTTTTTTCTGCTTGCTAACCAAAGAACATATATTTTACTGTCAGTTATCTGCATTCTTAAATGTATTTCCAATTTGTTCTATCCTAGTACTTTCCTCTCTTTCCATCCCCCTCCCTTTCCCCTCTGTAGTGGACAAATATTAGATAATGAAGCTGAAGGGAAATCATACTGCTTAAGAATTGTGTTAAAAACAGCAGATAGATAGGTTCCAGCAATATATGCAACAATTACGTGTGCACTTCAGAGAAGCACACACTTGTACAACAAATACAGGAAAATCATTTGCTTTCTGAAAATCCTTGTGAACCTGAACTCATCCAGTAAGAATATTGCTCCTATTTGATATGATTTTCTTAAATAATTCTGTTAAGATGCCAATAAAGTAGTGCTTTGAGCAGAAAGTGCCGCTTCCTTGTTTTGTTAGAGAACCTATGATGATTGTCAGTAATGTATACAACTGGTCAATTTGAAGTAATTATTAGCAAGATTAGATGCTATGTATGCATTAGGAAACCATTTTTTGTGAAAGTTGACAGCATTTGTCAATTGTAATTTTCTGACACACAGATACATTTTTGTTCCTAAACAAAATCTGTAACTCTTATTTTCAAATTGCCCTATTCATAAAATACTGATTATTGAGAAGGACTGTTGGGACGTACTCTTGCCTTGCTCAGTAAATCATTCAGATTCTTTCTGTCAATTTTTTATCATATACCTAAGTTAGATTATCTCTCACCTGTGCATAAACCAAGGCTTAAGGTAAAGGGAAATTCATAACCACAGCTGCAGAGATAATGCTGAGAAGTCTAAAGGCTGTGCCACCTTGGAGGCACCCTGTTTTCTGCCTGTTGAACTGTGGCTGTAGCCTAAGCACGATTGTGACTTTCCCTTCTCATTCCGGTTACCTGGCAGTTTACATAAAGATGCTGAGCTTTGTCATTTTGTATCAGTTCTTGCCTCTAACATGGCTTTCCCTAGCAGCTCATGGCTCTGCCACAGATGTTGTCATAACACGGAGAAGAGATTTGGATGACTCTGCACCCTTGCTCTGTCTCCAGGACCCCTTGCATGGTCTTTCTGTGGTCCTGCTTGGTTTAGCTTTATGAAACAACAGAAAGTACCACTGCTTCAGAAATGCTGTATTGCTGCAACATGGAAAATTCTTCTAAAATGTTGTACAAAAATTTAGTAAACCGCACAGTAGCTCTAATATGTAGCAGAGTACACTGGCAACTTCTAAATAGACTTTTTTCTAGGTATTGAAGTTGCCCTTCTGTAAGAAATACAGTTCTAGGTTTCATTACACCCAAATATATTAGTATTTTGCAGACAAAGAAATGAGAATCTAATACACTCAAAAAGAATGCAGATTTTTAAGTCAACATTTATATTATTTTCTAAAGTCTTGATCTTGCAGTAAGATTTTTTCTTTTTAATTATTGTTTTCAAGTGTGATATAGAAGTTATTACTCAAACATTTGGAAAATTATTCATGGTAGAAGATCACCACAGAGAAAATGCAGATTGGTCTAGATACTCAGTGGGAAGGTGCTGAGGGAAAGGAGCAGAATTACTTTGTAAAAAAAGATTCTTCTGTGAAAGCTTCAACCATGCTTGTAAGGAGAAAAAAACAAAACAAAACGAACAAAAACAAAACAAAAACAAAATAAAACAACAACAAAAAAAAAAAAAACAAGAAGTGTTTGTTTTACCAGATTGTAAATTGAAGGAAAGTATATTAATGCTGTATGTCAAACAAGTTACTGAGTAAATTCCACCTCTCTCAAGCCCTTTATACAGCTTACTGGTAAAGACCAAAAATGTGTATAATGAGGATATTTGGGGCATTTTTGGTATTAATTTAGTTTTTTCAGTGCTTTGTGATATGGTCCCATGGTTCAGTAACTCTCAATACAGGTATTTGTATCAAGACTGACAGATACAGGACTGACAATGTGATTTGCAGATTTATTCTGGCTTCCCCAAATAATAATCTAGGGAGAAACTTTCTCTGTGGACAGATACTTAAACAATAAAATATGTGCGCAATAAATCTCAACTGTTCATAAATCTAAACATGAGCACCTGTACATGTCTTAATATCAGCAGCACAAGTTGCGCTCAGTCATAATTCAGTCAGTTAGTAATAGTTAGCAACAGTTTCTTGCTTTTGCTGTGTATCATTTTTATTCACCTTCCTTCCTACTTTTCATCATTTACAGAGGCATATTAAAGCTTATCAGGATGTAAAGTAGATGGCTAGTCTGAATTGCCAGCTGGAAGTTACTTCAGAGTGGTTTGCTTGTACCAGGTAATGGCTGGTTACCACTATGGGCAGGTTTTTTGGGAGCTGCACACTGATAGCCATCTGGCTTCTGCAAGAACCTAGACACAGGCAGCCTTGGAGCATACCTGCATGTATAAATCAGGACACGGGAGGTGGGTTTGGTTAAGATGGGAAGGGAATTGCATTGAGGTCCCTGTTAGGGACCAGCAGGTGAGGGGCCACTGCTACAGAACCAGGCAGAAATGTGAAAAATCAGTAATAACTACCAACTGAAACATATTAACAAAACCAAGGAATGGATGTGTGATTTTATTGATTGAGTCAGTCCTATCCAAAGTAATTAAAACTGAAAGAGACTCTCAAGACTTGGGTACTTTGGTCTAGTGTGTAAGAACTAGTTATGGGTTGAACAACCATGAAGTAAGAGCAAGGGCAAAGTAGAAGGCTTCTGCATAGTGAGAGACTGACAGATTCTTTGCTTCATGGTTGTTTCTGCTCATCCAGACATATACACCCTGTGAAGTCCATTTTATTTAGGGGGAGCATAGAGGTTGTTTTTTGTTTCTTTGTTTGCTGTTGTTCAGGAGGTTATTGATTTGTTTTTGTTTTTGTTTTTGTTTTCTGGTTTGTTTGCTTGTTTGTTTGTTTGTTTAAATAGAACCATTTCCATACTTGTGCTTTATTTTAAAACAAGCTGTTGGAAAGAATGTGGTACATGAAAAGTTGTTACATCAATGGACAGCAGAATACAAACACTGGCTGGATACATGACCATCAAAATAACGCATTTTCCCTCCTTATTTCTTTCATAATTTATGATGTCAAATAAAAGGATAATAGATTCTTTCCTGCATACTCAGCTTTAATTCTGGTTATTCATTTCTGAAGAAAACTGCAGAAATAAAAGTGTTCTAGAGCTAGAAGCCAAATAATGGAAGATATAAATAGAATACCATGTGAAAGAACAGTGGAAGTAATGAAAATGTTTTTAGAGCAGGGACACGATACAGCATGTGAAATGATGAATGGCATAGAGAAGGTTATTTGGGCTTTCACAATGATCTTTTCTACTAACTCAGGAACAAGGTAACTGTAATATTAATAAAACAATAAATTGGCGGAAGGAATTAACATTTTTTCCCTATTTTTAAATATAACATGTATTGAAGCTCTAGTCATCCTCTATCACAAGGTAACATTGATAACTGAAAGGGGAACAAAATTGGAAATGTACAATAGTGAAGGAATCCAGCGATCTATATTTGATAGGATACCGAAAAACACAAAGGCTCAAAATCCTCTTGATCTGCAGTTCAGGCTAATTAGTGGTATTCTGTGATAGGATTAAATCCTTTTGCACGTATTCTTTTGAAATGATCCATTACAATAATTAGTACAAATTCTTTTTTAAAAGTATTCAATTACTGAACTATCTGGTTTTGCATACAGTAGCTTATATGGTTGAATTAATTTTAACTTAGCAATTAGATGCTCTAACAAGGACTATGGTAAGTAATAATACAGGTAAGTTTAATTCCTCTAAGTACTCAGCCGACTTGTCTGAAACAAGCCTATGAGGATCAGATTGTGTTCCACAGAATCACAGAATTGCAGGGGTTGGAAGGGACCTCTAGAGATCATCTACTCCAACCTCCCTGCCAAAGCAGCTCCCTAGCCCAGGTTGCACAGGTAGGTGTCCAGGTGGGTCTGGAACGTCTCCAGAGAAAAGAGACTTCACAACCTCTCTGTGCAGCCTGTGCCAGTGCTCCGTCACTGCACTGTGAAGAAGTTCCCATGCACATTTCATGTGCTTCAGTTTGTGGCCATTTCACCTCATCATATCACCACACACTGCTGGGAAGAGTCCAGACTCGACTCTCTGCCTCCCACTCCTTAGAT
>VXAB01014103.1:112500-133303 GCA_013399175.1 Odontophorus gujanensis | reverse complement strand
CCCTTTTTTGTAATTTTATGGTCTTTTTAGGTCTTTGTGTTTTTTATTTTTTTTTTTTTTTTTTTTTTTTTTTACATTAAGGGAATACCTGGTTACCGGGTTTGCTTTAATTTGTATCCTTGTCCAAGCGGGATAAAAACCTTCAGAAAGTTCATCTGCTGGATCGACTCCGCAAAGATCATATAAGTAGTTCCGTCTACACTTAGCGCTTTATGCAAGATTGTTATTTTTAAGCCCATCAGAATTGCCAGCATGCAGTTAAGATGGATGTGGCATTCTGTGCAATCCCACTGCTGTATTTCATTGTTATTTTGCTCAGCAACTTTATTCAAAGGGCGTGCAATTATTTCGACTTTATTTTCTATCATCTCCTGCTCTTCCTGGCAAGCTGAAGCAGCCTCTTCCCACTCTTTTTTTTTTTTTATTTTTTTGCACCACAACTTTTGTTTGAGGACCCTGGGGTTAAATTCAACATAATTTCTTCTGTTTAAAGCTGCGACAACTGACCGCTAATTCGTTCTCACATGAGCAAAGATATTACCATACTAATATTATTATTGGTAAGAAGAGGTAATTGATAACACCACCTGCCACTCTGCAGCAATCACGATGATAAATGTTTCCATCAGAGGGAAATCTGTGCTTGGTCTACCACAGCCTAAGCCAAACAGCATGTCAAATGTCAATTATAAAGATGTTTCTTTTCTATTACTTTTTGTGTGTGTGTGTGTGTGGTGTGTGGAAGGTAGCTAGCCCCGCCACGAGATGTATAGAGCCAGCTTAGAGCATAACGCTGCCTGAACGTTTTGCCTTAAACATTCAAGTTACTTTTCTTTTTATTTAATATCACTCTGCTCCTGGATCTAAATAAACATCGATTCGTGTACACAAGAGCTTATGCTCATACTTAGCAAACACCAATTACCACCCACTTCCGTTCCTTAACCTAACAGATGACACATTCATTTAAGCAACAATTTTAACTACTTTGCAGAACGTTTTTCATATGCATAGCTATGGGGATATTATCAAGGCAGCACGTATTTATGAGTAAGCATACATGCCAGAGACATGTATAGATGCATAGGTGGTGTATATATTAAAATACTGTATTTCTGTTGTAAGGAAGGTCTGCACGTGCTGCAGGAGGTACACGTGGGTGCAGCTTACATACCAAATCAATATTTTTAGCCCCTTTGAAAAAGGCTGTATTCTTCCCAAAATGATTGGTGAGATGTATATTGAAAGGTATATATACATATATGCACGCTTCACGGATGCACACGTGATGTAACAGTGTTCAGTAACTTTAGCTCTATTGCTGTCAGGTATAAAAACTTTCATCCTCTTGGCTACTGATATGCTCAGAAGATTATTATTGGTTTGTATTAATAGATTCAGGCCTCAAAAGACGAAATCAGCTATTGATAATTGCAAGAAGTATACAGCAGCTCCTGTATCGATCGGCTTGTCCCTTATTCCCCTGGTATAGGAGAGATAAGAAGACACACTCTTTAGTGCAATATAATTTCTTTTGACCTATCTGCTTGCTACAGACTTATGATGAATAGCCGGAGTGGTTAAAGTCCTTTATCACGAAAGTTACCCCTTGATATAATATTGATTCTTTATAACTAGCTCCAAACACAAAAATCAAACTGTCCACTTGACCATCATCATCATCAATATCATCACAAAGGCTCTGGAATAAAGATCAGCACAGAACTGAAAACGCTTTCTATAATCTGCCCACCTAATCTTTATTTGCTGATGATGAAAGGAGAAGAGGTGTGCGTGCGTGTGTCTGTGTGGGAGCGCTGTCCGGGCGGGGGGGGGGGGGGGGGGAGGAGGGCATCGGAACAGGGAATGTCATCTGAGCAAATAAAAAAAGCACAGGAGGTTAAGAAAAAAGACCGCTCAGCTTCCTTTCCAAGAAACCCAGTGATGATCGCAGCAGTTAATGATCGAGCCCCGAATCTCTGCTTTCCTGGAGGAGGGGAACCCCACGCTCGTAAGGCCCGGTTTTGGGTTTGTGCTTTCTCCCCCCCCCCGAGCGGAGCGATCCTCAGTGAACACAGAGAGTTATGTAAGAAGCAATCACGGCAGAGTGCTCTCAGGCAGCGTCCTCCTTGGTTAGAATCAGCACTAACGAGCCGTCCTCTCCCCTCTCCCGTCCACAAAGTGATCCATCATTTATTTCCAGATCACCTGGTGATCTGTAAAAAAGAAGAAAAAGAGATTAAGGAACGAGCCGCTGATATTGCTTCATGTGCAATACCTATCGGCTGATGTAGAAAAGAAAGCATAATCCACGTGCATATTGCCTTAAATGAAAGGTATTTCCTTCGCCTTCCCTCCCTACGGTACCAGCATGCTTTTGCTGAGGGCTGCATTTGCACAATCGCCAGTAATTACACGCGCGTGTCCACCGGGAGAACGAAGGTTGGGAAGGTGGGAGGTAGGACGTGATTCCTCTTTGGAGCAATCAGGACTGGGAAAGGTTTCATTCCATGCAGACGGTACGTTGATCATATTTAATGGGCTCGTTAGACTCCCCCTCCAGCCGAGGTACCGGCTTGACGCAACTTTGCGCTTCTCAGGCAGACGTGGGGAACACGGAGAGGAGAGAGCTGAAAGCGGCCGCGGCAGCTGAAGCTGCGCTCGCTCCATCCAGCGCCTCGGGGGAGGGCACAGGGCACAGACGGGCGTGCCGCGGCTCCCCGCGCGGGGAGATGGGAGGGGGCAGCGCCCGGCCGCCGGAGCTCCCGAACGCGGTGGCCCCGCGTTGCGCCGCCGCCGGGGCACCGCTCCGCAGCCGCTAACTTCGTCCGAGGCCCCGCCGCGTCCATGCGAGGCCGCCCCGCAGCCCTCCCGCCGCCGAGCTGCCACCTGCGTCAGGACGCAGGGAAGGTCACAGGGGTGGCGGCTGTGGGACACGGCGGGTTCCGGCTTGGGGGTCGCGGTCGGGAGCTGGCCCGTACCCAGGACCCCTCCTCCCTTGGTACCGGAGCAGAGCCCCAGCCGGGAGGAGCAGCGGCCGCAATTACTGTCACCGCACTCCCGCTCCTTGTCACAGGCGAGGCTCCGCTCTCTCTGGGCGGCTCATAATTATATATTTTAAAAGCTTTCCTCAACACTCTCTTCCTTTCTCTCCCCACTCCTCCCCACTGAAATATCGCACTGGGTCATCAAGAAAAAAAAAAAAAAAAAGGGTTTGGGGGAGTGCATGCGGTACATCTTGAGATCCTGTGAGGCCTCTCCGGGTCACACGGGCACACACAACTCCTGATGAGACCCCCACCCCAGCAGACATCTCTGAAGAATTGTTCACTGACCTTTGCAGGAGATATTGTTAGAGGATGAAATCAGCCAATCACCAAAAAAAAAAAAAAAAAAAAAAAAAAAAAAAAAAGAGGACAGCCTTTTGTCTGGGTTATGACATGACTTGAAATTAATTATAAAACAGGCGTTGCACGTGCACACAAGGGAGCAGAAGGTATTCTTAAGATTTCAATGCTTTTGGGGATAACGAGGCAAGGTTTCTCAGCAGATTCAGCCTGACGCAAAGCGGTGTCTTCTTAAAACCAGATGATGACAGAAGGAAAAAATAAACGGAGAAATGAAAATGTGCAATTGAGGCAGGCTAACCGGTGGGAGGGGTACAGAAGGGTGCTTTTGCTCTTCAGTGCCGGTACGGAGATAAAGTTGATCGAATGATGATGGCTGCTTTTTGTTTGTTTTTTTTTTTTGTTAAGCATTGAATATCTTTACTACGACCTAATGATATGTTTGCTATTGAACTTCTGGAAATGCATTCATGCTTCCTTGGCAGGTCTAGGTGTAAGAGTTGATGACTAACAAAAGTAATATAGATTAGAATCAATTCCCCTTATCTGGTGACAAAAAATAACATCATGTCAGCAGTGTGTACATCCCGCTGTCAAATGACACAATATAATTTGATTAGTTGAATAAATAATCAGGTATGCCCAGACATATAGGTCACCTACTTGCAAATTAGATTACTCTGCTTGCGTACAGGCAGCACCTGATTAGGAATCAGCTTCTCTTTGTGTCACTCTATCTTCCTAACAGAAAGAATGTCTGATATTTTTAAATGGGAGCGTTTTTCAAAACGTTTCTATATTTTGCAAATCCTGTGTGTGTTTTCATGCTTGCACATAGCATTTTTGCAGTCTGTCTTAGAGATGTCACCTTTACTACCAAAGCTAGCTGAGTTTTCTGTTATCTTTCTGAGTATTTGCAAGTTTTAAATGATAGCTTCTGTGCTGTGTTCCGAAATAAGGATAGCTGAAACACTATCTTTTTGAAAACTAAGGAGCATGCATTTCCATAAGTGATTTTGACTAATCAGCTGTGACTGCATACCCATATAAATAACAGGAATGTGGGAAAGAATACAGTTTTAGATAAGGGAGTGTGGAAACATGCAAATTCTGATATCCATGCTGAGAAAGACCCTTGATTCCCAAAATAAGTTTGTTAGCCTTTTGATGTTAATCATTACGTCGTGTGTTGCAGGAATGGGAGAAAGCTCTAAATATGGTCTGAGGCTTTTGACAGTTTCGTTTCCTGCATGATTTGAATCTTTTTGGAAGACGCTATTGGCCAGAGGGATCAGATGAAAAAGCTTTCTTGCTATTGCCATTTTTTCTATAACTTGTAAATTTTCATGAATGAAGTGTGTAACACCCTGGGATACATTTGTGATGAGATTTTGTGTGTTAGTTTGTATAGTGTAACCTGGATTAGAGGAACTTGGAGATGCATAGAGAAACTGGAGGAAGAACAGAAAGCACAGCCTATAACCTATACTTGGTAAGAGTACTTAAAAGGAAGAAAAAGAGCAGTTTGGGAAAATAGGTAGGAGACTTTGAGACAACCAAGTAGTAAGAGAATAGTGGTAAGGGCAAAAAGGTGAAGCAGAGATGGTGAGAAGTGAGATTACATGGACACAGAGAGAAGAGGCCACTGTGTGACTATGAGGAGAAAATACATGTTTTGGAAATATTAGCACTGTGTTTGTATAAGTTATCACATGAAAAATTGCAGCTTTTGCTTTACATAAAGAGTGAGTTAGTGCTTCTAAGCGTAAGCAGACATAGAGGCTGATATCCTACAGGTCACAGCTTTGGACGTACCATTATGAAAATGGGAAAAAAAGACACTCCAGAAATTCTACCCTGACATTTTCCTTTGCTTTCTTAGATCATACTCAGCTGGTTGTGAGTCCTTTTCCTATGTATTTAAGCTATGTATTTTGTGTATTTGTGCATTTTACCTTCAGTTGCTTATGACAGCCTCACATGAGCATACCTCTTCCAGTTTGTGCGTTCGATTTCTTTGTTAGTGTCACCTGACAGCACTTTCACTGGAAGTAAACCAAAATTACTTTCTGATATTTTTTTTTCACTAGTGAAAGGTAAAACATGGTGATAGCAGTGATAGGGGCAGGGATTCATAAAATTTGTAAACTATAACCACTGTCTTGTGGACATGTTCTTAAAGAGTGCAGTGATACTCCCCACTGGTGATTTTCACCATTATAGCAAGATCGCTGCCACTACTGTGACCAAAATCAATTGATCAGTCAGTCACTCTGCCTGCCTCTGTGTGCTGGCAGAGGCAATGCTGCAGAATCTATTTTCAGTCCTCTTTGTGAGAATGAAGGGTGAGTTTCATTCCTCTGCTTGGAATCTGTTTCCTGAATGCACTATTTTGTATTTGCATTTATGTATGTATATTTAATAGTTGCACACAAAGCTGTGCAAGGATATCCGTACAGATCTGAAAAGTATTGGCCCACTTCTGTTCTCTCTGTCATGCACACAGGGCTCGATTTCAAAGTAACATCCAGTCATGCACACCTCTCTGCAAAAACGATTACCCTCAGGATCTAGCCAGTTGGCTGCAATGTCTATCCATGACAATAGCTGGTCTTTGTTTCAATGTCAGGTGCAGAGGATTGTCCATGGTTGAAATAGAGCCACCTTTCCTCACAGTGGGAGATTGCTGACTCAAGTACATTTTGTGTTCTCCCCCCAAAAAGATGAGTCCTTGTGTCAGATGCACACTTTCTTATTGCAGCATCAGACTCTGAAAACTATGAATTCAAATCTGACTCTGAAAACTATGAATTCAATCCATGATGTAGATTTGTGGCAAATTTATAAATACTTCTGTGCATCATATTCTAGTTATGCCAGAGAGAAGCAAAGATGTGCACAAACATGAGGGAGGTGAACCTGAGGATTGAAGACCAAGCACTGACTGCTTATAGTTAGAAAAATTTTTCTGTGGAGGGCAGGTGATTTTACAGTCAACCTTTGTAGTGTTTCTGACATTCCTCTAAAGCAGCGGATACTGGCTGTTACCACAAGAAATAAGCCAGACAACTGCCCTGTGCTAGCGTGACAGTGTCTATGTCCTTTTGTTCCCTGGACAAGAGGGTATTACCTCTGCACATCTCTAGTACTTCCTCTTGTCTGCTTTCCTGTCTCTGATTCCGTACAAGCAATAGTTTCACTTACTGGGTCATCCTGGTATAACTCACCACAGGTTACCTTTTTCAAAATAACCTTCATTTTATTTTATTGCTAAGGAGACTGGAAGAGAGCACAGAATGGATTTTTGTGACTGCTGTGCTGTCCTGAAAGACCTACTGTGTGTCAGCTTCTGCCTACAACATGAGGCTAGTCACATACTATGATGCGAGGCTGGTCATGGAGCTTCCCTATTTCTGAGAGTGCAGAACAGGGCTAACACTGTCTTGCATTGCTGGCACTGTGTGTTAATCTGTGCTGCAAGATGGACATTATCTGGATATGGACTGTACCATACTGTGAACTCAGGCATTAGGAAAGGGAGAGCTTGAGCTCTCCTCTGTGTTGAGCACTAGCACGATCCCCTTAGTTTATCACCGAAGCACTGGTCAATGAGAAGGACTTTATTTTGAGGAAAAAAAAAAAACAACAAAAAACTGTACACCTTCCTGTGAGATACTCACATGTATACAAGGTAGGTAGCAATACTGCATTATTTCATATACTTGAGATCCATGTAATTTATTTTAATGGTCAAAAATAGGGTAGGCGAGGTGGTGCCATGTACGTGTTCTGCATTGCCTGTTTTGTTAGCTGAGTTGCTTTGACTCTGTTGTTTTCAGATGAAGATTTTGTATTTAATGCATGATGCTAATATCAGTCATTAGGGACAATGGCATGTGATTGGTGCTCTATAAATACCTGTGCACAAATTGTTTGCAATTGTTGCTGTATAAATACCTACCAGAGATAGCTTTGCGGTGGCCAGGAAATAAATTAATCAGATTGTCCTACAAGAAAACCATGGAAATAAGTAGTGAGAGTACACTGTATCAGGTTCCTTTGCAGATGGAATGACTTTGGTTTCATGGAGAGATGGCCTCATCTCCAGGGCGCATAGACTCTGCAGGTGCCTCTGCAAATGTCAGATACTCCTTCAGCTTTACCTTGTTTTCAGTTAATGTAGCATTAATTGACATATGTAATGTAGTTTCCCCACTGGCTTCTCCTATCCAGAGGGGACCAGCGCGGGAAGCACAGTCTGCTGGAAAGCTCCGTCTTAGATGACTGAAATAACTTCTTGGAGGACTTCACTAGTGAAATTCTGCTATCACTGTTTGCCACTCTGTCCCATACCCTCTAACATCACAGAATCACAGAATGGTTTGGGTTAGACGGGACACTGAAGACCATCTAGTTCCAAATCCCCTGACGTGTGCAGGGATACCTCCCACTAAGCTAGGTTGCTCAAAGCTCCATCTAACCTGGCTAACACAAAATATTTTCAAATTCATAGCAAAAGCTTTTTGATGCAGACTGGCTAGTCTGTACAGGGGAGTGGACTGGTAATGAAGTTCAGATTGTCTTTCTTGCAGGGATTTTCCAGTTTTGCAACTGGCTGCAATGGCAGCCAGTACTTGTAGCTCTTCCTGTAATTTGAGGGGGAGAGACAGTCTTCAAATTAGCACAAAAACTATGGGTCATACCTCCAGGAAAAGTGAGGTTAGAACAGAAGGTAGCAAGGAAAAAAACATCAAGACAACTTTATTGATACATCTTTACTGTGCATACCATATTAATAGGTACTCCAACATGGGCTGTCTGAGCAGTGAAGCTCCTCTGAACTTGTGCTACATAAATTGTATGGTCAGCACTGGTTGTGTGTTAATCCAGCCAGGAAACTGTTCTTGGTTGGGCTACTGAGGTTGTTGTGAAACTTGCCTTGGATTCAGTTTTCTACTGCAAAAATTTAGTCCTTAAAAGTACATTGGAGTTTAAGAAGTCCAGGCATTTTATGTGTATGGAGAACAATGACATCTTAAGCACCACCTACAGAAGAAAACAGAAGGTTGTACAAAAATCAATGATTGTGATAAGAAAAAACATGCCACTGCCCTTCTAATCTGCCCTAGAGTACAGATAGCCATATGGTTTCCTGCATACAGAATTCAGCACACCCCTAATTATTTGGGGTGACTGGGCCACTGATTTCAATGGGAATTGCATCCAGATATAACACAGAAATCAAACTTGGTTGTTACATCGGATTGGTGCATGTTACAGTCATTTTGAACATCTGTTGAATCATAAATATGATTATGTGTTTCACGCTCTATAGTAATTTCCTTATCTAATTATATGCAACCACTTCATATGCCAAATATTGAATTTGCTCAGGTATGTTTCAGAATCAGTTCTCTAGCTTTTCAAATGTTGTGATGTTAAGACAAGAAAGTACTTTTTAAGTTAAGAGCAATTTACAATATGTTACACTTCCAAGATTTAATTAAATAATAAAGATATGAGAATAAAACCCTTCTGCAACTCCAGGGAGCCACTGATGGAATAATCTGCAAATAAGATTAAAAGATTTTGGTACAACTAAGATTGTCTTTCATGACCTTAAATGTCATCCACATCAGATTTAATACTAAGCACTGTATTTTTTCTTTTTCATTAGTCAGTCCAGGAGAGAGATCATAATGTTTTATCATGAAGTGGAAGACAGGCATTAGTACATGAACAGTGCTCTAGTTTCTAGAAATACATACCACTCCATTTATATTTCAGTTTCAGCCATAAAACCTCAGCTGTATCATATATGTAAAACTCTCACCTGCAAATATGATTATGCTGCACTGCTGACATCACATTATTATGCAATCAATATTTTGTCATGACTTGCATATTTTTCAGCTCCTCTGGAAATTTGCTTCTTTATAAGGCTAACTGAATAAACATGTATTTCCTACTATCTAAGAGTAGTTTTGATTGGCAGTTAGACATTTACTCAAGAAGAACAAATCAGATGAAAAAACTATTTCCCCCTCTATATCACTAAGGTGGTTTAACCTAAGTGAAACTTCAGTGTGAGAAACTTAATGCATGAGAAAGTGGCATGGGAGGAGGAAGAAATACTTTTTCATTCTTTGATTTGGTATTAAAGCAATCATTTACTATGAATTAATTTCATAGACAACCTAATTTTGATCTGTGCATGGCTGAGCATATTATCTGAAACAGTTTAGCAAAGCCTCCTATAATATTTGAGTTTGGGCTGAGGAGCTGATAGCCAGTTTCCAGGACAACCACCTGATTAAATTTTGTTAGAAGGTAACCGTAAGTCATAATAAGTTCTTCAGATTCTTTTCAAGCAAGGATTTTTAAAACCATTAGAGTTAGTGCAACTGATAGCTTTGAGTGGGGTGTTGAATTTATTCTTTTTCATCCTGAAAAAAAATTCTTCAAGCTTAGTTCAGCGTTACCAATTTCCTGCATGTTTAAGCAAGATTTCAGCTGGCAGCATCAAGTCACCCACATGAAAAGTCAGCAAGTTTCAGAACTCCTCAGCAAGGTATTAATTAAAGATTCCAATTTTTAATGAATGAATAGTAAAGCAAAGAATTTAGAAGGCTTCAGACTTTGTCTATTTAGGAGTCAAGCAACATGGGAGCCCAGGTATGGCTAGGAATACCATCCTTGTTGCTGGGAGACTCAGATGCTTGGATTTCTAAGGGCATCCTTCCCAGCAGCTAACTTTCCATCAGAACCGTGTCAGAACCACAGATATTTTCACAAAAATGCTTTTGCTGTGGTCAGTTGATGTTTTCTGATAAGGCTTTGCGGTGTTAGGGCATTTTTTACTAGTGTGAATGATCTCAGTTCTTATACTCCTTTTACAAAAATCTGCGATACTAACTCCTTTATATTCAGGGGCAGATTCCATGGCTTTCATCCATTTCAAACACCTAGAAAGCAGCTTGCCTGCATGTAATGACAAATTCATATGCAACATTTCTAGCTGATGTGTTTTATGCATCCGCCAGATGAATAGAGGTTCCTAAAGTGCCATAAATTTAAAGAGACAAGGCAGTTATGAAGTCTGAATTGTAGCTTGGGATTTATCACTCTATCTTCTGCAGGTGTTCTCTGATGCAAACTCCTACATCTACATACTACAGCTTTACCAATACCAGTTTTGATGGATCATAACAACACCAGAAACACTGTGGTGCTTACAAATCTCATCATCTGGTATTCAGTCATAAAACTTGGAGGCAGGCTGACCTAATGACTTATTTCAAGTAGAATAGGTACATCTAAACCACTATTCAAGGATAGGTCTGCGGCTCACAAGAATCTATAAATGAGATTTATCAGCATACATTATTTGACCACTTATGGAGCTGAACTTTATCATATCTCTATGAAATAACATTAGCATTATTCTTCCATTTCACATCAAATGAGAATGAAACACAGATGTTAAGATTAGGTTTTCCAGCCAGAGTTGGTGAGTGCAGTCTGTGGGGCATTTGTTCGGAGGCTCTGAGAGTGCAGAAGCCTTCCTTGTACTAAAGACAATGCTAGAAATTGCAACTTCTGAATTTTAGTCTTGCACCAAAATACCACTTTCTTGACTCTTAACAATTCTGCTATGCTCTGCTCTAAAAGACAATCCAGAAATGAAAGTCAGGTAAGGATTTTCAGTTGTGTCACCACTATGCTGTTAAAATTAGCAGTTTAAGTACCTTTGTGCTTTCTTAATTTTCTTTCTTGTGCAATTCTGGGTACTCTTTATGACTTGCATAGCATTGTGTTTTACGTTTTCCCCAAAATCTCCCTTTTTTCTGCTCTGTTTGGAAACAGAAGTTGCATGGGAAGTTTGGTCTGAACAGAAGAAAATAATGTTCTCTGCAGAGGACACACAGCTTCAAGGTTTCAAAGATTTTTTTATTCAGAACCTTTGCATGCTGATTTCTTTCTCTTTTTACCTGAACTTATGCAGAAATTTACAGTTGCATTTCAGTGATGTACTGTTCAGTTTGTGATATTTGGAACTTTAAAGAAGGTAAAAGTAGTTCACTTGTAAGAGCAAGAGATCCATACTTGTATTAATTTTAATACATAAAGTTAGCATACAACTTCATGACACTGGGAGACAGAACAAAATTAGTTTTCTTTATAGGACCCAGCTACAGTCACCATGACTGACATACAAGTAAGTCTCATGTGGAGAATAGGCGATATTTTCCTTAACAAGGATAATAATAGCATGCCATAGTATGCGCAAAGGTGGAAAGGAGAAATAAATTACCTTTTACAGGAAGTATCAGAATTTCAAGATATATTTTATTTCTGAAATAGAATAAAATCATATCAGTTTGTGATGTTTACAAAACAATTTTATTTTAAACCCCAGTCTTTAATCTCAATTTACAATATAATGCAATCTGAAGGAGTAATTTCAAAATGAAAAATCGAGTCACTGTTCTGAAAAGGTTAATGTAGGGCACTTTAACCTTACTGAAATAGTCGTAATTGTTTTTCAGATTTTGTTGAAGTTGACACTTTCATAGGAGAGCTTTGTTTTCAATCCAGCAGCAGTTTTACATTGAAAAAACACTGAGTTGGAAATATTCCACTCGCGCTAGCTGAAGCATAGGAGGTTTGTAGATAAGGAGAATATAATTAGCTACAATAGAAATTTTGTCAGAAGGCTGAGGCTAAGAGCTCTTACGTGTTGGATAAATAGTGCTGTATTCCTGAAAAGGAGGCAAGCAGCTAGGGCTATTATTTTGCTTTTCTTCCGAAAGGTTGCTGCTACTGTACTACATCAGTGTCTTCACTGTCTAATCACACCAGCCCAACACTGACATGATGGGTATGAGGAAGGATGAGTGCTTACCAAGGGTCTATTCTGGGAGAGGATTTGCTCATGTGTTGTGCTTTGATTGTGTTAGCTGTGGGATGGGTCTCACAGCAGCGGCACCACTGCTGATCTGCGTGTGTTTAGCTGCTCTTGAACATTTCCTTCCCAAATGTCCACCCGGTCTTGGTGGATCTCACCAGATCACATCGAGGGTGTGGAATTACAGAGCATTGATTTCTGCAGTAACAGGCTTTCTTTTTCTGTTGTCAAATGAAAGGCAGAAAGAAAAACATATCTGCTTGAAATATCACACAAATAGCAAGCCATTTGCCCCCAGTTTGGGAAAGATTATTATTCATGAAATGAATTTTCATCCTCTTTTCAGTAGGTCACAGGATGTGTTGCTACTATCTCTGGAGCATATTTGGCTAAATCAGGAATCACTGCCCTAAGGCAGAGTATCGTGTTGATTTTATGACATTCATTCCTGGAATGTGAGAAAAATGTTTCAAGCCAAAGACTTTTGGAAGATGGGCTGATATGTCAAGAAAACAAAATATTTGCCTGGCCTTCTTCCCTGATCATATTCTCTCCAGAGAAGATAGAAATTGGAGGGTTAAAATTACATCTTAAAAAGTGATAGACAGGATGTGTTTTAATGTGGTTGCAAGAGGCAGACCCTACAAATCTGCAGATTCAGCTGTTGACCTGTTGCTACATCTTTAACAATGTGTTTTCATGCTGGTGAGGTGTGTATGTGAGCAACAGGTTGCTGCTCCTTGGCTGTAAAATAGCAGTGATTAAATACTTACTACAAGTATTTATTTTTATTTATTTTTTTAATTTATTTTTACCTTTCACAAGCAGTGAAACATAAAAAAAAACCCAACAAACACAAAAACAAAAACAGAAACATTTTTGAAAGCTACTCATTTTCATTTTCCTGGACAAAACCATGCGAGTGGTATTTGCAGTCTGACCATATGTTCTCCTTAATTATCCTGTTTGCCTGAAAAAACAATCACATGAAGAGTAGGACTGCAAAAGAAAAACCATGGAAAAGCCTACTTTCTCTGTGTGGGGTGAAGACAGGAGCCAATAGAAAGGTGCCTCAAAATCACTTCATTACTTGCTGACTTCTCACTGAAGCACCTCAGTCTCCTCTTCTACTTACGCACATTTCCCTTTTCATATCACGGAGACATTTAGGAGCAAATAACTTTTCTGTAAATTGGGCCATATGTCTGGTCCTCAAGGCATTCATGGTCTCAGCCCTGATCTAGAAATTTCAAAACAAATGGAAACAAGACAAACCCTGCACTAGAAGTACTTTACTGTGTACATGATAGAGTTTTTTTCCCTACAAATGGACTGACTGCTTCAATTTGAAATCCTTTGCTCATCTGGAATGTCTCTGATCCAAGTATCTGACAGGAGAAATGTCTCTCTTATTCCAATCTCCAAAGACTTTCTTACTTGATCTTTTCCTGAAAAACATGTCCAGCAGCATATCCCAAGCCATCATTTTTCAGTCTAAAAAAAGTCACCCTTTTCATCAACTTGACATTAAATAGATATTGTTTTAAGTGAACATGAAGTCCTCCTGTGACAGCAAAAGTGCAGATGTAATAATATATATTGCAATATATTTCCAAACCACCAGAGCCTTTTCCCCCTCTTTTTTTTTTTCTTTTTATGACCCCGATGCCATTTGGAATAAACTTTAATTGGGTCATTTTGTCATCTGCTGAGCAGCCTCCATTAACAAACCTTTACATCAGTAAGTGCTAGTAGCAGGATCTCTGTCACAGGCAGTTGCCACTTAGTGAAGTTTCACAAACATATCTTCATTATTTATGCATGCTGTGCTTTATTACCAACACCAGGTGTGAGCCAGGAACACTTCACTACACACAAGCAGCTAAAGAGGTCAGATGTCAGTGTTAAAGTAATAACTATAAAAAACGGAACAGCAGAGGTGTGTTCTCATGTGACTGTCGGTGGTCCTGTGTCTCACAAGGACTCTGCAATCACACTCACCGCTTGTGGCAATGTCTAAATGCCTGATCCATCATGCCACTTCTGGCAGAATGTCTTGATTTCTGAGGAAAAAAAAAGCAATGTTTCGATCATAGTGCCTGCCATATTTCAACGTGAATACGTGTGTGTATTATACACAGAAAAAGTTTCTGCATTTTCTAGAGAATGAACGAGCACATGCTGTTTACCAGTTTGATTTTACACTGTACCTGGTGTAAACGTAACAGTGGAATTGCATCTGATTTACATTAGCATGAGGGTGATTAGAATAAGGTTCTCTGGATGTCTATGTAGAGTGCTGATCAATATGTAACATTAAATATGTTTGTAATCTTTAGAAAATACTACATATGGAATGATTTTGTCAGTCTGAATTGACTCCACTGAAAGCAAAGGAATTATTACTCAGTGCAAGTAAATGAATCATAACTGCGAGTTCCACAGGTATAATTCTGATTTTGTTAAACTTGATGGGAAAACTATGAATATATCCCAACAAACAGGACAGGGATCTATATCCATCTCCTGCCCCTACACAGCAAAATCCAATCTCAGGTTTTAAAACCTAGCCCAGCTATTACTTTAGAAAGTAATAGTTTTGAATGAGCTCTCAATTTGTTGGTTTTTTGTTGTTGTTGTTGTTTTTATTTATTTATTTATTTATTTTGCATTATCATATTGTAGTTGTAATATATGAGAGAATTAAAATTTAATTAGGGAATGGTTCTTTAGGTCACAGCAAAATTGGCACACTAAATGCACAATAAATGTCTACTTTACTTTTAATTAAACAGCTTCCCCTTAAAGGTTTTTAATCACTAGTTTAGATAAGTGGGATTTGTAGTGATTGTTAAGGTGCTGCAGAGAGTGGCTGAAAACATACACCTGCAAGCAGTAGGGGTTATTGTGGAAAACTACTGAAACTGTAGGAAAGCTTTCTTGTTTGCTTGACTCATGTTTAGAAGGATGGATATTATCATAGTACTTACTAAAATTGAAAAATCCTTTTACAGTATCCTAGTAAAAGCTTTCTTGATGTCAGGATTTTAAAAGTCCTCTTTAATTAATAAAATCCATACGTGTGGGTTTACCAAAAGAAGAGATTCAGTGTAAAACATTCCAGCTACACTATATGATAATGAAGCAAATACTAAAGAAATACAAGATGAAAGAAAATGAACTTGACAATTATGTTTTCAAGTTTGAAACTGTTGTAGTTCTCCTTTTTTTTTTTTTTTCTTTATTTAAAAGGTCTGGTTATACATGTAATCACATCTCATCATATTTACTTTCAGGGTTACAGAAGAAGTAGGTAAATTGCAATTGTTCAATCACATATTTATCTGGTGGTTTCTTCCCCCCCCCCGCTTTTTTTTTTTTCCTTTATGTTTTATTTGGAGAGCAACAAGATTAAGAATCTTATAAGCTACTAATTTCAGGAGGGCTTCACGCACCTTGACTCAACCCTGTCTCCTTTCCACTATGCCTCCTGTCACCTAGGCAGTGTTTTGTGGAGTGTTTTTTCCATGGACATATGTCCTGCCATTTAAAGCAATATGAAGTAATGTGGAAAGACCCTCTGACAGGAAATTAGGAATGACATGTTTAAGATAAAGGGGTGCAGCCACTGAAACAGTGTCTGATGAAGATTTAGAGTGATGGCTGAACCACGTGAATTGTTTATCCATTTTGCCATGCTACTGCTGCAAGCCAAGAGAGGTGTAATAATTTATTTGGAAAAACACAGTTTAGTACAGTGAGAAGAAGTAATCTACCACTGCTCTGACAGTCCAGGCAGATAGATATGAAAAAGAGAAACGGATCTATTTCTTGATATGTAGGCAACAATTATGAACGAATAGACAGCGACTTTAATATATGAATTGGCATCTCAAAGTTGCTTCAGCAGATGGCTTATTTTGTGTGTTTTTCCTCCAGATTCCTCATTCAAAGGTTTGATATATCTGAAAATAATGAACTGTAAAACTTTTATACATCAGTATATGCGTATCAGCTCTCTTGTTGATAATAACAAGCCTATTCTTCTGATGGGGAGACGTACTTTCACTGTAAAACGTGTGAGGACGTCTAAGCTATGTAACCAACACAACACCATGATATTATTTTAACTATCAAGTTTCCCTGAATTTGTCATTCATCTTCTGTCTTCTTTCTCCTCCCCAGTTCCTGCATTTCCCAGCAAGTGCTTCATCAGCTTTCAAGAACCTACCTTTGTACCCTGGCTGATGGTTCCATCCCACATCTGTCCAGGGTGTGCTGCTGGAGCAGCCTACACACAGATTACTGCTGCTGCCCAGCACTCTGTTGGCTGGATCTTTGTCATGGCCATTAAAAATTAGTAGTGGGCTGAAATGTCAATTAGACAAGGTCGACATTTGGCAAACAGAGCTGTCTGCCAGTTTGCAGGCAGTCTGGGCAGTGTCACAATGAATCTGTCAAGTGGCAAAGAGCCATGGGATTCAAAATCCAGCTGTCACTCAAGCTACAGTATCTAGGAATTTGGTGTCAAGGTAGATAGGAGATGGAGGTGATTTCCCTATGGAAGTGGGTTAAATGCCTTTCCTAGATCTCTGTGGCATCCAGTTGACAACCAACAGTATGGGACCTGAAGTTACTACATAAAAGAAAAGGTCCAGCATCTCCATGTGAAACATCCTAGAAGTGCCCTAGGACATTTACACAAACATTTGTAAAACAGTAATATCTGGGTTTTCTGAACATTTCAAACATACGGTTTTGAAAAACTGCATTATGTCCAAAGTTACAAGGCTTTTTAATGTGCTTACTTGATGCGTAAAAACTGTTGCATTGAGATAGAAAAGAATAGAGTGGAAGAACTCTCATGGAAAGGACAGATGTGCCAGTTCTCACCAGTCATTCTGATTACTGAAAGATTAACTACTGGTGTACGAAAGCTGTCAAATACATGACTTCACTTACTTCTTTAAACAATGCAAATCTGCATGATGTCAAAGCTAAACTACTTCAAAACACAACATCGACAGCTTTTTTTTTTTCCTATTCTTTGCTCTGTCTTTTCATTAAAGAATTTATACAAATTTACAAAAGAGCCTAGTAAATTCCTCTAAGGAGTGCCAGGTAGAGGTGGAGGAAAGTAATACTTAGCAAGTGCTTGAGTTGTTGCTGCAAGTCTTGAATAATTCTATTCCTCTATCTCAGAAAAGGAAAAGGCTAAAACCATACTGATGAGTCTTAATCGTATTACAGCTCCATGTCTCAGCTGACCTCATAAGACTACAGACTGTGCCATGAGTGACAATGTCTTAGGGATTATGGCATCAGAGTACCCAAGTGTGAAGCAAAATCCAGAAAAACGTTGGCCCAGAAAAACCCAGAATGTTCAAATGTGATGGAGCATTTATCGGTCATGTTTTGCAGCCAGTTAAAGTCTGCTCGCAGACTACATATTCTGGTGCTCTTGACTGCTGGGTGATGCAGTGATGTTCTCTTCAAACAAAGAAATTCTTTGTAGCTAACTCTACATAAACTCACAGTCTGTATCTATGTAGAGTTCCACACTAAGTTTTTCACTCATGTGGGCTTGTGATAAATCTTTATACTGAGTTTATACAGATGCCAGTGAGGAAGAAAGAGCATGTATTGAGCATGTTGATACAAAAGATAGTTCTTGAATCAAGCTCACGCAACAGTTCTCAGTTTTTAAAAACCACATAGATTTCTACAAGAATTTTAAGTAAGCGTTCAGGAATTATTTTCTAGGTTTGACACCTGAGAAGGCTAGTAGTTGTTAAACAAGAACTACAAATGTTAAAAACATAGTTATTTGACACAGGTGATGATGTAATAATTAAAATAATTCTGTACACTTCAAAAATCAGGTTTTTTCACCTCTTTTGAAATGCAGCATTCTTTGATGACTGAGATTTTCACTTCCACCAGCAGGTTGTATAAAGAAGGAGAGAATGTACTAACAGATTCCTTAAGTATCAAGGACCTGTTCTTTGCAGAAAGCTACAAAGTCAGTAACAGAAATCAGGATAATACAGAGTAATCCCTGGATCTGTGGTGAAAAAGTGCCTTTATGGCACTCAAGCCTGAGGAGATACATGGAGCAATGTGAAACAGAGTTTTGAAAATGCAGACTTAGAAAAATAGAATGACCACTTTCTATTTCTTGGGAAAACTGGAAGTCTTTGCCCCTTAACTGTACTGTGGTCAATGAAAGTATTCCCTTATGGTGAAGAAAAGCAGTGTTGTGGCGAAAAACAGTACTGGAAGAAGGAAGAATCGGAATGGATAAGACTTCAAAATAATTTAGGGAGACAATAAGTCTAGAGGGAGGTGGGGAAGAGGAAGGGTAATTTCTGTTGAAGTAGGCTCACAGGCTCTCCTTAGTGTAGGAAAGAGAAGACTAGTATGCAGAGCTTATGTCTGTCCATGGGGAATAAGGACTCCAGTGTTTTCTTCAGTGGGACAATAAGTGGAGATTTGAGGGGCATGTACTAGACAGGGTCTGTTGGCCTGAAATTGCTTCCTTGGAAATGCGTTCACTTCTCAGAAGACTTCTAGGAGTGTTGATGGCATATGGTCCACTTTCAACAGTTTCTTGCTAGAGGTGAAATAGAAAAGGGCAGCAAAGTTCCCCTACTCTGCAAGGAAGCAAGATCCATCTCATCACTCTTCTTTCCCTTGAGTCCAACTCACCTCAGGCTCAGAAGAGCCTTTCTCTAGCCTTTCTAACAGCTAGAACAGGTCAGGGCAGATATATATTTATAGTCATACAATACAGTAGTCCCTTGCCACACCTGATTATGTGTGTGTGTTAAATACATGTGTTTTCATGGACCATAGTGTCACTAGTTAGAGGTTCCCTTCTCCCTGAGGTTCTGCAGCATACACACAGATTGGTCTTCCTTCCTGTTGACATCAGTTAACAATGTCCCAACTCTAACACTGAAATCTCCACTTTATACACTGCATGAGCCTAGAAGGATCTGTGCTGTAATGAGTGCTAGAGAAGTCACTTATGCTACTGCCTAACCCTGGATACTGCCTGCACTTCAACTCCAAAAGTTTCAGGATGACTTAGTGTCTAGCTCTTCCTTAGACATGTTGCACAGAACACCCAGGACAACCAAAGCAGAAGTTACAGGTGCCATCATATGTGCAAATTCCTAAAAATGAATTTTAACTAAAAGAGAAGCATTGCAGTGACTAATTTCCTCATTTGTCCCTAAATGTGATGCACATTTTTTCTCACACAAGACTTTCCTGGTTGCCACTTAACCATTTTTGCTTGCTATTGTTAAGGAAAGAATCACTTTTTCTTATATAATACAAAAATTTATATGATTAATCCATCTTGAACCCATCCTGCCTATAAGACTTTTCCTCTCCGTACTTTTCCCTTAACATTTGTATGCTATATGAAGGAACTTTGAATGACTATCTTAGGTATCTCTAAGTCCTGTTAAATAATATAGAAATCCTTAGTGTTGTATAAATGTAAACAATAAATTCGAACTCCTGAGGATATTTTTCTTTTTTTTTTCTCAGCTAGATATTTTGATGCTTTAAGCAGCCCTTGGGAAGGAAGATTGCTGTATTGTTTGTTCTTGCATTAGCCACATCCAAAATAACTTGAAAAGGAGTTTTCTTCTGATTTACCCTGATCAGGTGATAACCTTTTTATTCCTCTTCTTAAAATTTGTAGTAGTTGCCCCAGCAGATGAAGTCACTTCTATGTGCAACTGCTTTTTGGACCAGATCCCCAGTTTAGACTTCCTTAAGGTGAAAAGCTACACATCTGTCTTGCCTACAGAAGCTATTTAGCTGGTGATTAGTCCATAGTGCTGTGTAATCACTGTTACTTGGAGCATAAGGGAAGAAATGTTAACAGCATTTTTTTTGCGTGCTGGTGTTTTATCATTTATTTAGGGCTTCTCCTTATGCCCAATGGGTGCAAACAAGCAAACTCAAAATTCAGTAAACATTGATTTTACATATGCAGTTTAGACTAAATTATAGATTGGCTAATGCAAGAAGAGATGTTACCTATTACTCCAAACTCTGCAGTTTCTAGGCAAAATCAACTCCAGTTTAAGAAAATTCTTCATTAATAGATACTCAAAGTAGATAGTACTGTCTTCATACCTACATACATGCTACGTTTGAACACAACACTTGACACTGGAAAGTGGCTATGTTCATGGGAACAGAGGAGAAGCTGTCATTTTTATATTTAATTTCCACTTTTGATGAAATGCTCTATATGATCGGTGGCATTATGTTCTCAGACTATTCAAGCAATTTGTTTAATTTATTGTGTGGTTGGAATTAAACATTAAACATCAGTGGGGAGGGAAAAATCAATTCATTAAGGAGAGGGAGAAAGTAATTGCAGAAACACTATCAGGAGATGCATGTTGTAACATAAAATCAGACACAAATGTTAACTGTATAACTATATTTTGAATTTCATTATAAAATGGACTTAAGTCCTCCATTTTGCACTGCTAACAGAACCCTGTGGTAGTGTTTTGTG